>VUQI01040595.1:0-22592 GCA_015106735.1 Paratilapia polleni | reverse complement strand
AATTTTTATACCTTTTTTTTTTTTTTTTTTTACATGTATCAGTGTGAATGCCTAATTATTCAGCAAATGGATGTCATGCAAATACTATTCCTTGAATTTACTCTCTGATGGCTGAAAATTTGCTCCCCCCCCCCCAATTTTTAATTTAATCTTAAAGGTTTTTAATCTTTCAGGCACACAAGTTGAAATGGAGGCATGGGGGAAGAGATATGAGGTAAAAATCCTGTGTGTGATGAAAAAGACAGTTGCATGCAGGTGGTCTAAAAACAATAGGAAGCCAGTTGATGTAGTCTGGCCTGATGATCTTGCCTATGGTGTAAACACTGCAACACAAGCAGACACAGCTCATACATGAAATTAAGGCAGCCTGGCACTAGGAGCTAAACCAAGAAGACTGTAATTTGTTCTTTAAGCTGGGCTTCACAACCTCAGTGTGCAATTTGTAAAGAAATTTTTGGTATTAATAGCGTGTGAAAAACTTTGCAACCACATAGAGACTAGCAAGCTGAATGAACAGGCAAAGCCAAAAGAAATCTTCAAAGAAAAACTGGCAGTGTTTCTAACCTGTGCGTGAACACTGACATGACACCCTTTGTAAATATTAGCACACTGTCCTCTTAACAAAGGTTTTACAATTTTGCTTAACAGCATTCTTCGAATACCTTTTATGTTTCTCGGTATCATGTGAAAATCTACTTCAGGAGCACTTTGGTGAATCCTGCCCCTGATTGCTTAAGCCATTTTTCACATAAACTCATTTCAATGTGGGGAGAATCAGGACACTGTCTGCACCTCCCCTTTCTCACATCCCTACCCCCAACCCAAATAAGCTGACTGAACTCAGAGAAATTACAGCAAACGATTGCCTTAATTTTTTCGAGTCGATGAACTTGAAAGTCAAGTGTTTGTGCTACATGTAGTATTTAATTACAGTTTAATTAAAGTACTTATAAAGTCACAGCCTCTTCTCAAGCCCAACTCATAACATACTGACACTTGGTCAGGACCCGCAGTGACTGCGTAATTCACAACATATGCTTTATGTTGTGAAAGAGTGCATTTTAACCCAAACCATAATTTATCGACTAAAACCTAACCAAACAGTTGCAGAAAAGGTAGCAAAAGCAAAAGTAAAATGAACTGCAAAAAAAAAAGAAAAGAAAAAAAGTGGGCCCAGGCAGGACTCCAACTCTTGTCTCCTGATTGAAGGCCCGTGTGATTGCGTCGTCTGCCACCTCAACTGCCTCCTAAACTGCCTCCTAAGGCAATGTTATGAAGAATTTTGTGGGCTGGAAAATCATGCTAAGGGGCTACCATTTGCATTAAGATTCCATGAGAAGGGGTTTCTTATATGTGACAAGTTGGGACTCAGAATGTGATAGAAGTCAACATGAATATATTCAGTTAAGATGACTTTGTTATCTTAATCTCATGGGAGACATAAATAAAAACTAAATTAAAAAAAGCACATAAAACAGTCTTTGTTAGTGAAACCCAATATTTATATCTATTTGGTCTTTTCTTTCTTTTCTTTTCTCTTTTTATTACACAAAAGCAATGTAGTACTTTAATTCCAGGCAGACAAAAGTAACTAATTACCTTTTCAAATCAAATATTCAAAGAGATTTGTTAGTCCTCTGACTGGCATGAAACTTTAATGGTAAGTGATGACTCACGCTTGATAAGCATCAGCAAGGCACCTTAAGGTTCACTTCACAGGTGTTCATTTTAACATTGAGCAGAGTATCACTCTGCACATTCCTGTCTGTGCTAACATGGGGATAGTAATTAACCCAACAACCCACTTCATTCATGCTGTCACAGCTTCACTCTTCTAACAGGAAGAACTATAAAGCAACTTGTGCAACTGAAATGTAAACATACTTTGTGCTATGTTTTTTCCATTATGACAGAACATGCACTTTGGATAATCTATTATTAAGGGACAAGTGCAGAGTAGCAGGCACACAAAATAGACATGGTACAGTAAAGTGAAGTTATACTTGGAGTTTACTTAATCTTATCAAAATTGGTGAGTTCACTAACTTGACAATGAAGAAAATCTGACAAAAACCTAATATTTAAATTAGGAGAATGTTTTCAAAAGGTTTACACTACTTAATCTTTTTACTTCTTTAAGCATTTTGGTTTACAGTAGCACAAAGCAGGAGATATTCCACATCAGGTGCATTCTCTGTACTGAAAATAATCTTTTTGGTTAAGGCTGGGGTGCTTTATGCATAAAGCTCTGACAGATAATATGTAAAATAATTAGGGCTATTTTCTTTATCATGCAAGCTAATCTTTTAAATATATAGAACATGAGTCAAGGATTCAATGAGTGTTTAAACATGAAAATTATGCAACAGTTCATTTTGAAGAAAAGGGTGATTCGTAATTTGTGACAAATTAAAAAGGAAAAAAAAGCCCTTACCAATATCTCCTTCCCCATGCCAGACTGGGCGAGATTGGGCTTCATCCCACTGCCGATCTGCCATATGATCACCTCTGCCGGCTGACTCTTGTAAGGCCATTCACGTGCGTGTAACTCGTACCAGATGGTGCTGAGAAGACATAGAAGCAAAGTGGCTCAGTGCTTTGGACTACATGGTCATAAGAATCATACCATCATGTTCAAAAGACACCTATGGAGGGTGTACATCCAGGCAAGAGCAAACACAACTATAAACCAACAAACTTTTTTTTTTCAGCTGAATAAACAACTGTAGCTTTTGCATAACTGAATCATGATATGTGCAAAAGCATGATTTTGTGGATGACGTTTTTTTTGTCTTCAATTTAAATTTTTGAAAAACAATTAAGCTAAAAAAACAGCACATTTTTAATTACTACTCATGCAAAATTAGCATTCAGCACCTTCCCTGTGCAAATAAGGTGTTTTCATTCTGCTCCTGCATGTCAAGTTTGAGTAGAATTAAAATAACTCTTTGCCAGGAGTAAGGGAAAAAGATGATGGCTGATTGGTGATGAATATGCAAAAAAGCCATGAGGGTCACCTCTAGGTAACACAAAGGCTAACAGAGCAGCTGGACACTGTACATCAGTGCTGCACTCTTCTTCCCTTTAGAATAATATAGTGACGAAACCTCCATATGGGGAACCATCTGAGAAAGCAATTGTGTTAGGAGTCAACCCACCCCCTCAAATGAAGCAGTAATGTCAGTGGAGGAAGAACAGTAGCCAAGTTAGGATGAATTTAAAATTGGGCTTCAGAGGGAAAACTGGAGGACACCTTGGTTTGGAAACCTGAGTGACACTCAGAAAAGCAATCTGTACGGAATAAGTGAAAGAATCACTGAGATGATCTGGGTCAAAATGAGCCAAAGACAGCTGGAAACCCAAACATATATCAGTCTAAAATGTACATCAGTTTAAGCGCACCTTAAATCCGAAAAACTGCTTTACTTGTAAATAATAATATACTTTAATAATAATATAATATATACTACTAATAATAACATACTAATAGTAATATTAGTAGTATATTAATTATATGATTACCATATTCATTAATTATTAGTATATTAATAATAATATACTGTATTTTTACTGTATATCACTTTTCAAAAACAAAGTTACAAAATGCTTTACAATTAAAAACTCCTCAACTCTTCTGTTCAGTCCTCCTGCTTGATTGAGTCCTTTAGCTTCTCACCATTCATGCATTTAACCTGCAATTATTCAATCAGTTTAAAAACTTGCAAAGGTAACCCCCTCTTGGTTTGCATTATTTGCTCAAATAAGAGTTTAACCCACATGGGTGCACCAATCACTAATCAATGTGCTTTTTTTATACTCCAATTAGCTTTTCCGGTGTCCTGCTGTCTTTCAGCTGTTGTTGCTTATTTGTGCACCATCCTACACCATCTCCATCATAACCAAGGCTCTGATCATACAGCATTTGAGCCAAATCACATAGACTTCAGTGTGTTTCTCAATCAGGTAAACAGGACCAAGTGGAGTCTATGCCAAAATTATAATTTTCAAGTAATTAGGTGTTAACATTGTTAATCCTGTTTTCAGTAAATGCTTTTAAATGGGATATATAAAGGCTAAATAATTGTCATTTAAAATATCAGATCATTGCATTATCCATGTCTTTGTGCAGTAAGCAGTGGAAATCTGTATCTATAATGAGATCTGAAAGTGTTAATGAGAGCTGCCTCTGTGATGCAGAGTAAGTATTTATTAAGTTCACACACATATTTGGAGTTTGTAAACCCTCTTTCTCAACAGTCTGCTATAATCCTCCAGGCTCGGATACCGTCTGGACAAACAAACTAGGGGGCATCTGGTAAGAGGACTCTCACCCAAAAGCAAAGACATCTGACTGTTTGGAGAAAGGAAGCTTGTCCTCTTCTGTTTCTGGAGAGAGCTGTTGGATGATTTCAGGGGCTAGGTGGCACAGCCAGCCGTTGGGGATCCTCAGTTTATCTTCTCTGCGGCTGTAGAAAGAGAAAATGTGCAGATGGAGACTTGTCAGGGTTTACTGATCTGCTGTATCATGCTGCCAAGCCATTACACTGATTCATTTTCATTATAGTACACTGTAGATACAGATACCCACAATAAGATAAGTCTGTGATGGTTTTAGATTACTGTTTCATATAACTATGAGTGTTAAACTTCGCTGTTGCATTACTGGCACGTTGGTGTAATTTCCATTCAATTTCATCTTTTACTTTTAAGTTTAACTATTACAATGTTTTTATCTTTAAATTAAATTGGTGATGTGTAAATGACAATCTTACAAGTTATTTGCAAGTCGCACTGCAGGAAATTAAGTCTTGATCACAATATGTGCTAAACCGGGAAATAAAAGTTCTGAAGCGTATCAGATTGTGCAATTAAAATCCACCGAATTGTAACACTACAATATGAAAACAAGAAAAAGAGATAAACAAAGACTTGTCATCATCTTACTTTGAATGCCCTGCTCTTAATTTTTAAAAGTATAACAGAATATGTGTGACTCTTGGCTTACTGGTGACTGGCGAAAAACTGATACTTCTTATTAGTGTGTGTTTTTGTCCCAAATTTCAGACCATGCTAAAATGGCACGCTCATGTTATGCGGATTATTGTAATCCATCCAAATGTCAGCAGATGTTGTTGGGATGTTACTGGGTTAAATTTTATTATTATTCATAGGCATGATGGTCAAAACTAAAAAAAGTGTTGTGGCTGGTAGTCATTACAACTGTGCAAATAGATCAGTCAGCTGTGAGGGTGACAATTTAATAAAATCAATGCTTCAAAGCAAACTACAGGGAAATAAACTTACTTTCTTTTCTCCTGAATTGTAGATATGAAGAATCTCAGCATCTCTAAAGCTGATGAATTAACATTTTAAAGCTTGTCTCTTTAATTCGTACACGAACACTATAAAAGTAACTTTGCTTTATCATGGGCGTTATGTGTTGTAACTATTTCTGTAAGTGGCAGTGTCTCCATGAAGATTTGTCATAACAAATGAGTTCTATTCATCTTCTGTTCAACAAGCTACAGAGGTGTTTGTTTATTTTGTTACCTTTAGACAGGGCTAGCTTTCTCTAGTCTTTATGCTAAGCTTAGCTAAACTTAGCTAAACGAAGCAGCTGCGGATCATTGAATCATATTTATAATGCAGATGTCAGTCTTCTCATTTTGCTTCCATTGGGATGGCAAATAAGTTTGTCTCAAATTGAAAAATGTTGATGTTGTTGCCTGTATTGACATTTGGTCTGGTTTTAAAAACACTAAATTCAAATTAACGGTGGCTTGAAGCTGATTGATCTCTTTCAGCTACTGCAGTTATTACAAGTGCAAATACATCTTCATAGTTTGGACCACCATAGCTGTTTTTATGATAATCATCTCACAGGGGGTTTCTGGTGTTTATGCTATGCAAAACTCATTAACTCTTGGCGCCATGATTAATTGCAGATTTGAGAGAGGTGCATGTGTAAAAATGAACGAGTATATAATGCTTTAGTACACTATTCAAAAATCTGCAAAAGGTGGACCATGAAGTTTTGCATGAACTTTTTAGCTATCCATGATCAGATATACTCTACAAATGAGATACAGTTGTGTCATAATAGTATAACTTCTCATGAATGCAAAACTGCTTTTTCAGTACTGCAGATTACTCAATAACAATGGGACAACAATGGGGGTAATCTTCTTATTCTACATGGGAAATTATTTGTAAACATTATATCAATTGTATATATTAATTATAATCCTGCTGTGCCTCCAGATCTAGGTGTCTTAACATGGCTCATTGTGTTTCCAACAAGCTTTCACTACCTTATACATGGTGTTCAAAAAGTTTCACAAATAAAAATCTGAAAAGTGTGACATGGATTAGTATTTAGCACCCCTGAGTTAATACTTTGTCGAACCACCTTTCGCTGCAATTACAGCTGCAAGTCTTTTAGGGTATGTCTGTACCAGCTTTGCACATCTAGAGACTGCAATTTTTGCCCATTCTTCTTTGCAAAATAGCTCCAGTTCAGTCAGATTGGATGGAGAGCGTCTGTGAAACAGCAATTTTCAAGCCTTGCCAGATTCTCAATAGGATTTAGCTCTGGACTTTGAGTGGGCCATTCTAACATATGAATATGCTTTGATCTAAACCATTCCATTGTAGCTCTGGCTGTATGTTTAGGGTCATTATCCTGCTGGAAGGTGAACCTCCACCCCAGTCTCAAGTCTTTTGCAGCCTCTAACAGCTTTTCTTCCAGGTTTGTCCTGTATTTAGCTCCATCCATCTTCCCATTAAATCTGACCAGCTTCCCTGTCCCTGCTGAAGAAAAGCATCCCCACAGCATGATGCTGCCACCACCATGTTTCACAATGGGGCGGGGATGTAGGCCAAAAGGTTCAATTTTGGTCTTATCTGACCAAAGCACATTTTTCCACGTTTGCTGTGTGCTCTACATGGTTTGTGGCTAACTGCAAATGGGACTTCTTATGGCTTTCTTTCAACAATGGCTTTCTTCTTGCCACTGTTCGATAAAAGCCAGATTTGTGGAGAGCACGACTAATAGTTGTTCCGTGGACAGATTCTGCCACCTGAGCTGTGGATCTCTGCAGCTCCTCCAGAGTTACCATGGGCCTCTTGGCTGCTTCTCTGATTAATGCTCCCCTTGCCCGGCCTGTCAGTTTAGGTGGACGGCCATGTCTTGGTAGATGTGCAGTTGTGCCATACTCTCTCCATTTTTGGATGATGGATTGAACAGTGCTCCATGAGATGTTCAAAGCTTGGGATATGTTTTTATGACCTAACTCTGCTTTAAACTTCTCCACAACTACATCCATGACCTGTCTGGTGTGTTTCTTGGGCTTCATGATGCTGTTTGTTCACTAATGTTCTCTAACAAACCTCTGAGGCCTTCACTGAACAGCTGTATTTATACTGACATTAAAGTACACACACGTGGACTCTGTTTACTAATCAGTTGACTTCTGAAGGTAATTGGTTGCACTGGGTTTTATTTAAGGGTATCAGAGTAAAGGGGGCTAAATACTAATGCACACCACACTTTTCAGATTTTTATTTGTAAAAATGTTTGAACTCCACAATTATTTTACTATTATTCAAGGCACTGTAGTTTCTGGGACACTGAAAAAAGCAGTGATTACTGATGTGCTTAGCTATGATGTGCCAAAAATTATAGAAAACATACTCTGTTAGTGCCATAGGAAATAATTTATAGCATTTTAATCATTACTAGTGATTCATAGTACAAACAGTTCTGTTTGCACTGTTTGTACTGGCAAATTTATCCAACCACTATCTGCTCCTCCTTGACCTGGTTACTCATGTTTTCTCCATACCTTGGACATTTCTTTTTAACACTGATTCTTGAGTTGGCAAGTGTGAATTTCTTTTATGGCAATGATAAAGACTGACAGAAAAAAATGTTTTTCAACTAATCATCCATCAATGTAACCTTACGTATATCAGACATGCTACAGCAAAGACATTTAAGAAAAGAAAGGGTAGTATGGCCATTCGTTATAATTAAACACTGTTAAAATTAATGTAGAAGTAATAACAAAGTAGGGTTTAAATACAAAAAAGCTGGCATTTTAATCATGTAAATATGAAGCATATCTACTACATGCACTGAAGGTTTTGTTGTCCCTGCACTACACATGTCAGAACTTTCAGTCTGTCTCCAAGACTAATTCATGTATTGCAAATGCTGACGAAAGCATTCCTGTCTCTGTTGTGTATTTAACATAATTACCTGCCAGCCTGCAGAACCCCAGATATGGTGAAGAGTCCAAAATCGGTGATGACGACTTTACCGTTGTCATAAAACACATTCTTGGACTTCATGTCTTTGTGTAAGATTCCCTTTGCGTGGAGGTAACCCATCCCCTGAGGACAGAGAGAGTGAGAGATGTGATGTGCTATAATACGTGGCACACTACTGAAGTGTTTTGGGGAATCAGTGTTGAGTTATTTTACCTTGACCATCTCTTGTGCAATCTGTCGTGTCTTGTTAACATCCAGGACAACTTTGCCATCTCGCACTACAGAATAAAGTGTCCTGCCTTTACAAAAGCTGAAAGAGAGAGTAAAATTCAGGGATTACTACACCTACTTTATCATACATTTGATAAAATCTACATTATTTAGACAACATTACAAGACAGTCTAGGCAGAAGTTCCTACTTCTTCTTTATTATAATCTCCTGTAAATGCACTGTTTTAAATGGGTGTTTTTAACCTTAGTTTGTTTACCCTTTCCTTGCCTCCTGTTCCAATATGTTCACATGATGCTTTACACATCAAAGTGTAGGTGTTTACCACAGCTGTAAAAAAGAAACTGTGATGGATGGAGCTTGCTGAAGAAGATTGATATGTGCAGGGCACCTAAACTTCTTATATAAAGAAGTTAAAATGAAGCACTCCCCTATTGTTCTCTTAAAAAAAAAAAAAAAAAAAAATACATAAATAAATAAATGGGGCATCAAATTCATTTTGACCATCGTTTCTCAGTCATCCTGCTAATTTACTCCATGTAAGCGAGATGGAAAAAATGCTTTATTGTTCTCACTTGGAGATGTTGTACCATAACCCCTGTTAGAAGCACCACAGTCACACAAGATCAGCGGAAATCTAGCTTAATTTTTTGCGTGTGCGTTTCTTTATATTAGGTCGGCTTATATTTGACTTATTCATTTTTCTGTTGCTGAATCCAATGCTTTACTTTTAAATTATATTTTCAGTCAAATGGAGCAAACCATGCAAGCTAATTCCAGCAGGCAACTTGAGATGCACTGTGTCATACGCACATAGTATGCCTCTCTCTCCTCATTTCATATACCAAACACGCCCTCTCAATTTGGTGGTCTACTTAAGCTGCAAAATCTACCATATCTCCTGACATGTCAGTGTCCACTGCACAGCATTGCAGCCTGCTGTTTCAACTCCTCCATCGCCCCATCATCCACCTGTAGGCTCTGGGGAATATTTGCTCATCACTCCCCAATTTTATGCGTAACATATTGATGAGTGATGAGCTTGGAGCTTAGACTGTGAGCTCACACTATATTCTGCTGCTGTAATAAATCATTTCAAAACGTGTCTTGACTTACTGAACTGCCTTACTTGCTTTGCACTAATTCCCAGCTACAATAAATTACTAATAAGAGCCTGACATGTTTATAGTCGGTTCAATATGTTGTAAATGTAATTGCACATTAATTGTATTGAATGTTTGACTTGAGTCAGTTTCTTAGCCCCCGCCTAACAAAAACAAATATATAAGAAATGAGACCATAACGCTGACACAGTCCCCAAAATGGTTAACTTATTGAGTACTCAATTTTCAGCTGTCTCCACTTCATCTAACCCTCATCTTTTAAATGTTCAATGTGTTTTACTTCACTTCTTACCTAAAAAAAACAAAAAACAAACCCGCTTTGGACAGAAGTTCATGAGTGCCAGTATGTTACTGCAGTTTGAGGTGTTAGAGGATAAAATGCCATCATATGAACTGAATGGTAAGTCCACTGTGTGCCAGGGTGAAGCTTTTACACTGCATTTCAGCGAGACAGTGTGATATTTCTGGAGGGGTGCCATCAAAACTGCATTTTAATAGGCTGCTCTATAAACACCCCCTGCCTCACACTTGAAGCCCTCAACCCCGACTGCGCCATGCAGGTGACCAACAAAGGACCTGAAGCCAACAGTTCATGCATATTCATCCCTGAAACAACCTGACGACAGCCACATTTTTAATGTTTAATGGCTCTCTTTACTTGTCTTATATTCAACACAGAAACGCAGCCTACAATGTGCAGGCAGGTTAAATGCAATGTCAATCGATACCTTTATGAAAACATTATGTCTTATGACAGTAGTTTCCTCTATATCTTTGACAAAGAGGATATGGATAACCTAGTCTAAGAGACTAGAAAGGAAAACTAATGAGGCCACCTTAACATTCTGAAAGTCACCTCTGTGCTTCAATATGAAGCAATTATGCAATTTACATGGATAAAAACCCAGCAGTGACATCAGAGATGACCCTGTATCCTGTACGCTCAACAAAATCAATCAACAGTCAGTCGCGATAAAGGAAATAGTCGAAGGAAGAAGATGCAATCAATATTTATGCTTCCACTAATGCAGCCTGAAATCCCTTATCCTTAATAAACCAGTGCAGCTCATTCTGGTTTCATTTTTCAGGTGTGTCACTTTGCTCTTTGGACTGCATGAGTAAGATAAAGATTGTTTTTTAGTTACTTTTTTAGATCTTCATAGGAGAAGCAGAATATTAGTGGATAACAAAGCCACCTGTTGCACTGACATTTGCTGTTATTTTCAGCAATCACCAGTGAGGATTTCTGAGAAGCAGCCAGCTCACCTGTCAGCTCCCTTGCGCATACAGCAATTTCTGCTGGCATCAGATGCAATCATGTATCTCAGAAATCATACAATGGGTCATTTAAAATATGTGTCACAGTAAATATGATGGAAAGGACAGCATTTGTACATGTAGCTTTGTTTCCTAAAGCATAAATAAAGTTGTAATTTTAGCAAGAAATGTACCCTGTCTTTTTTCAAAACAAAAACAGAAAAAAGAAGAAATAAAAGTTGTGAGACTTCCTTTTTGTTCGCAGCCTGTGTAGATAACAGTAGGACAGAGGCAAATGTTCAAATACTTTCCTTTTGAACACTATTAGCTGTGCTAATTAATTAAATGAGCGTACTCCTTGTGATGTTCTTTCACAAGAAAACTGCCTTCTCTTAACTGTTATAACTGGGAAAATACTTACAGTACTCAAATCTGCAAAAATATGAACACTAATCCACAAAATAATTAAAGAGAAAAATCTTCAAGTTCACTCTAACCTTATATTATCTGTTGTCACGCTGTAGTGAAGACAAATGCACCGCTGCTGTGGGGAGCGGCTGGTTCATCTATTCAGCAACAGCAGCAGCCTGCTCTAATCATAACCTCTCCACGTTTCATTGTCAGACACTCTACACTCATATTCCTAAAGGAGGAAAGGTCTGTGGCTGATCTAAAATGAGTGCTAGGGGACTAGGACTGACTGTGCAGGCCACGCAGCTGTCGAACCACAGAGCAGCCACTCGAGTTCACAAGCAGAGCAAACCACAGATTTCAGAGCTCTGAAAGCAATAAACTCATGACCAGTATAGCCATAAAAATGCTTAGTGATTTTGTTGTGATGTGTTTTTCATCTATTTCTTTTGATTTTAGACTGAGAATTGCCTTGGAGTTGGTTCATATCAAGCACTTTTTCAGGCCTAATCCACATTTGTAATGTATATTTTTTATATCTATGTAAATGCACACTAAGTTATACCACAGTGAATTCCTTAATATTCTTACGCTTTTGACAACTTCATTCATTATGAATTTTGCTATTTTTATTTGGGTTGCAGTATCTTTTAATTTAACTGCTTTTTACTTAATGCTGTGAGTTAAACACACTTATATTTACTTATAATGTTTATTAGTATAACACTTTTTCACTGCAGTATAGTTACCCTGGTTAGAGCTACATAATGTTTTGTTTTGTTTTCTGCAGACACGCCTATGAACATTTCTGCATTCTCTCTGCGCTGAAATGTGGAGGTCTATTTATGTACAGTCACATTATATTGCTTTTTATAATTGCACTGTGCTTGTCATTTCTTTTATGGTCAACTTGGTTTTCATTGCTTTGTATATTTGCAGCCTGTTAAACCATGAAAACTCAAAAGAATCACTATGCACTACAAAATATCCTAATCTTTGGAATGGGCTCTTAATGGACACCATTATGAGTGCAATTACAAAGTACAATAGAAGTTGTTTGAAAAGAATTACATATAAGAGTTAAATTCTTCAAATTCCAGTTGTATTTTAAAGTCACACTTTAACTGACATTTTAGAGCACGTAATAAATGTATTGTATGTTTAAGCAATGGTTTGATTATTTGCTTGCCAGAGTAGTACAAGAGTTTTTCTGCACTATAAGACATGACCGCTGTTGGTGAGTTAAAAAGCAACTCTTTAGAGTACTCCGATTAGTTTCTTGTTAGTTTTGCATTTCAACTTGTTAGTTACTTTCTTAAGTAAGTAATCTGTTACTGCTAAAGTTTTTGCTCATCATCTTGTTCCTTTTGGTGCCAAAACACAAAACAAAACAGAAAATCCCTGCACTGTAAAAATGATAACTAACAGCTGTTGATCTCAAAAAGTTTTCATCTGACTCCAAAATATAGTTTTGCCATTGGCAACAAGCAAAAGCTTGTCAGTCCAACAAACCTCATCCTATGGTTGCCTAATAAATTTTTTTGTATGCAAGGATTTCTGAGTTACCCAGAAAACTACAAAAGACTAAGTTTCCCTTGAGGAAATGTTAGATAACAGCATCATGCATGTGCACCTCTTTGAGTACCACCAAACCAAACTGATTGTTAGTAAAACTTGAGTGGATGCACAAGTTTTAACTGGTCTTGTTCACTGTAGTTAGTGTGAAACTGTATGGATACACAAACACAATTTAGCTTTCAGTATGCACGCCCTCTTTTCTCTTTACCAATCTGTACAACTCTGATGTTTCACTTGATCACCTCCATTGTTGGGCCACAGGTTTTCTCGATATCTCTTTAGAGGGAAGAAATAACAAAAAAACAAACAAACAAGCAAAAAAAAAAAAAAAAACGGGAACAGTCTTTTTTACCATAGGTAAAAAAATAAAGTCAGTTTTTCGGATGCATATCCAGTTTACGTGTGGCGTGAAGAATCTGCAACTTTCACCAGACTAGCATGCTTTAACTACTTGTGAGTTTGAAACCAGGATGGCACAGTTGCTATAATTTACTCAACAAGAATTTCTGTGTTTTTTTAAAGTAAAAATACATGCCATTGAAGCCAGAATTTTATTGTTAACCTCACAGGAATATTGCAACTAGTCCAACAGGAAAATTCAAGTTGCCAAAACCTTTGTCAAAACGTGCAAATCTTAGTAAAGTCCACAACAACAGTTGAGAAAAACTCAAAAATGTACTGAATCAACTTCACTTGATATTTTGAGTTTTCTTGAGTTTTTTGCAGTGTGGTGCATTTGTTTCTGTTTCTCTCCTAGTCCTTGGCAGGTAACTATGCATAGGGGGTCCATGAGTAGCTTTGTGTACTGTAGCTCAGCTTATGAGTTAGCAGAGAGGACATCACAGTAAAATGCAAATAGTACTGAAGTGTGATTAGTATCTGTCAGTGGTGAAGAGCTTTATCAAGGACACCTTCAAGTTTAGATGTATATCCTTACCTGGTAATGATGGCCAGATGTGGTGGGCTCATGCAGGCCCCCATAAACAGAACCACATTCTCATGGCGAGTGTTTCGGTAGGCCATCACCTCACGTTTGAAGGCCTTCAGCTGGTCTTCGTTGTCACGCTCAATGTCAATCAAGCGAATGGCAACCTCGCCGTGCCACCGTCCATGGAAAACCTTTCCAAAGCGCCCCTTACCAATCATCTCCCCAATCTCTAGCTGCTCAAAGGGGATGTCCCACTCCTGCAGGAAGATGCTGGTCTGGCTGGCCTTACGCGGGAAGTTGCGAGCTGACAGGAGCGACAGGTTCATCTCCTCAAACTCATCACCTGAATCCTCATCATTGCCTTCCTCATTCTGTGATAAAGCAAAATTGAACTGTGGGTAGCTTGCTTTTATTTCATATTTGCAGATTGCAAATATGGTATTAAAATGCCATTATAACCACAAAAAAAAAAAAAAAAAAAAAAAAAAAAAAAAAAAAAAAAAAAAAAAAAAACAAAAAACAAACAAAAAAAACCAAACCCAAACAAAGCAAAAACAAAAAAACAACATATATATAAATATATATATATATATAAATATATATACATATACATAGGAGGGTGAGATGTTAATATTTTCTGTTTTGGCACTTAAATAGGCTGCAGATTAAATTGAAAAAGAGGCTACATTATCCTTCTTGCATTACCCATCAGTGGTTAAAGGTGCAGGCTGGCACCTTCATGTAGCTGATTTACACCTGCACATATCTCTCTTTTTTCCCCTTTTTTATTTCTTTTCTTACATTTTCAAATGCTCAGATATCTACAGAGGCCAGCAGGAACATAATGGAGATTATAGTATTGTTTTAAATAATAAGTCATGAAATTGATGGGAAAAAAAAAAATGCTCTCTATAATTTGGTTCTTTTGATTTTGCAAATATTTGTGTTTCGTCTTCTATGAATTTCGAGTTCTTCTCCATCTATTTGCATGAACTTTCACTCCGGTGCCAACGCAGGTGCCACCACTCTTGCCCTGGCACGCTTCTTTTTAACGAAAGTCATATTTGTATTTTTATATCTAAATATTTGTTATTTAAATTATATGCTAGTCTATTGTCTTAGAATTCATCAACAGGAATATTTGTATTACAGAGAGGATATACAGAATGAGACTAGGCTTCGGAGAGGCGAATCTAAGATTTTGGTGGACTGGTCTCATTCTATATCAGATGTTGGACATTTTTTAAAGACTAACTGAATGTGTCTGGGGTTTTTGCACACATCAATGTTAAACTGTTATTAAGAAATCGTATACTGTGACTTGAGCTTCGTTGATGAATTTGTTAGAAAATGGCAGTTTTAGAGTATATTGCACTGTTTACGAGTATCCTCAAATAACATGTCGTTATATGATCGATTTGGACATTACCGTTTTTGTTCAGTTTTTTTCTTTCTTTTTCTTTTTTTAAGTTTCGTTTATTTTGTACCATTATTTTAAAGAAACTGGATATGGTTTGTTGTGCATGAAACCTTAATATTTTCAATAATGAAACATCGTTTTATGAAGCAAAAAAGCAACAAAAATGTCATGACATTCTAAGAATGAGTCATTGTATATTATGATGCCATTTTCACTGTACTTGGTGAATTAATAAATGGTGAAAGAAAATGTTAATGTGATTCTTTGATATGGCTTTTATCCCAAGACTCTCTCTGTGTGAACAGAATAGCAAACAATGAGCCAGCGCGACTTGTTCCGCGAATCAAACTGAAGAAGACAAAAAGAATAAAACAGAGGGCGCTTCATGCAACACACACTGTTGCAGTGCTGGAAATCAAAAGGCCTCTGCAGCATTTGCAATGAGTAGCCATCACCTCTGTGACAGTAAATGCTGATCTTTAATTAAAGCGCGTGGAAGAAACAGTGATCCATCTGTTGAGCTGTTAAACAGCTCTGTGCTGGCCTACACTAGTGAATCCATTAAATCACAGACCCCGGGGGAGCCACGATTGGCCACATGATCATCTATCAAAGTCTCACTGTACACTGTTCCTCATACAGTAGCTCTCAGTTAGTCTACCACAGGCATGTACGCTCTCACTTTCTCAACTTTGATGCATATGTATCATGTGGAAAGGTCTTAAAGCAGTGGTCACAACTTTTTCATCTGATATACCTCCAAAGCCCTGTGAGATGGACTTTTTACATCCAAACTTAGTCTAAACTGGATCTGAACAACTTTCACCTCGCCACCTCTCAGGTATCATTAGTTACACTAATGTACACTACATTAAGCTACTAGGTCTACTCTATTTACCAGCTATTCATATTTTTATAATGTGGAGATCAATGTTTATCCATTATGTTTAGCCAAAGACCTTCTAAATACTCAAGAACTGCCCCTCTTTAGTTCAGTTTCATAGGAGTCATGCACGAAATAGTCCAGAATAAATGGGGCCCTTTGATGCTGTAGCCCAAAAAAGTAGATTTTCTGGGGTAAACCCTTTTCACCTGGGTCAAGACAATAGATATAGTTGCAGTTTTAGATATTTTATGGGTTTCAGCTGTAGTAAAATGCCTTTCTGTACATATGTGGGATGTCACAGTACCATGAGCCACTTGAAGGCATGCCCCATTTTGATTTCAGGCATCACATAAGCAAAGGATTCCTTGAGGCCGTCTCCTGATAGCAGTCACCTTCAACCAGCTGATTATTATACTCACATAAATTTCTGCTTATCCACCTTTTTAGTTTAGCTGGGCTCATGTACCCATTCATCGTACCCTTCTGAGAAACAGGATGATCCATAGCTGAGCAGAGTAGCTTTGTGAATATGTGGCAAATCAATAGTAGACCCAATTGTCCTGGAATCTATGATAAATAGGTTTCTTTTTTTCTGTGTCAATTTGCCTTTTGCCAAATGGTAAGCCAATCCACAGTCTTTCACAAACTTTAGAAGTATCCCCCTTAAAAACATACCCCTGCTTTGGAGTCACTGTTTTGTTTTGTTTTGTGTTTTTTGTTTTTTTTTTCACATCAGGACATCTGTAAATTTAGGAGAAGCTGTCAGGAAGAAAGGCTGAAGAATACTGCGCCAGCCACACTTGTTTACCAACAGCTTCTCTTTTGGGAAACTGGGTCAGTTAATATCAGCTCTCTTCCACCTGTTTTGGTACACAAAACCTGAGCAGCGTTAATAACCATTCAATAAAAATGAATTTCCCCGTAGTCACACCGAAGGTTTTTTTTCTGGAAATCATGATAAACAATAGATTTTATCTGTCTCATTTATTCAACCATCAAGCACCAGGACAGGTCTATAAACAGCTACATGTTATGACAACAGCACATGCATTTTTCTGAACTGCACTTCATCCTAATAGAAGAACATCAACAAAGCGTCACAAGTGTAACCATCCACATTCCCATCAGCGACATTATTGACTGTCCTGTCAACATCAGCACTGTGCAGAATGAACAAATAGTGCTATTGATTATGTTGTTGTTGTGGATGGTGTGTGTGTGTGTGTGTGTGTGTGTGTCTGAGGCCATGGACAATTACACATCTCACAGTAACGGGCAGCCCTGGCAGGCCGGAACCGGACTGACATACATGGACAGATATTGAATTGTGTCAGCTCTACGCCTCTCACCCTGTCATCAGGGTATCTGTGTACATGTGACTATTACAGTAAATCATTTAAAAGTTCTACTATCAATAGTGCTGCAGTGGTTGTTCCTTTGGGGTTATTACACCGCCCTGCATCATATTTGCTGTATGAACACTTGTGCTTTACTAAATTTGGGTTGCTGATTTCAAAAACGTCACGTCACGTTTTTTCACAAGTGGCAATTGCAAACATGATCCAGATGTTTTTTTGTGATATCTGTGGATGCTTCAGTACATCCAGACAAAACATAACAGATTTTGTGAAAAAGGCACACTGAGCATGAAAAGAAACCATTCAGTTTGAAATTCCTCACTCCTCTTCAAAATGGTCTTGCTGGTTTTTATGACAGGTGGTTTAATAAATTTGTTAAGCACTGTATGCACAATATCAATACTTATACACGCTGTTTTCTGCTAAATATTTTAAATATTTTATATGTACAGTGCCTAACAAATTTATTAGACCACCTGTCATAAAAACCAGAAACACCATCCAGCATCACAAAGTGCTTTAATGCGGACTCTTTCTTTTTCAGTGAGTTCTCGACGTTTTACCATTTTGAACAGGAGTGAGGAATTTGAAACAGAATTCACGTTTTTATGCCCACATTTGAGCCGGCACACTGGACTTCTCTGAGAAGTCAGAAATTAATCAAATCAACCACTAAAACTCATTTTTCTGTTCAGGAATGCAAGTGAATAACTGTAATTTGGCATCTTAATCAAAAAATAATAATAATGTACTTTACTATTTTTTTCTGCATTTTTTTGTAAAATTTAATTCATGGATAACAACAATAATTATACTTTAGCAATAAAAATATCATTTGGATTAAAGAGCTTGCACATACTGGTGGATTAACCATTACAGAAACATAAAAAATGATTTTGGTAATTACCAGTACTGTTAATTTAGGGCAGCTGTGGCATAAACCTTACATTGGATGGTGGTCTAATAAATTTGTTAAGCACTGTATATGTATGTGTATGTATCTTTTGTTTTGTTTTTGTATATTTTTATACATAATCAATCTATAATAACCTTTATTGCTATAGTTTTGTTTATTCTGCTTTACCCCATTTCTCTTGCTTTGTTCTATTGAGCTGATGTAACAAGGAAATTTCCCTGGCGTGGGATCAATAAAGTCTTGTTTTATCTTATCTTATCTTGATTAGAATAAGCATTATTTTATTAACATTGCATTCGAGTCATAGAGATAAGACTTCAATTTTGCTGAATGATTATGCCAGTGCTATTTGAAACACACAGAAGGTCCATTAACATCAGCTGTAGCTGTTCTGAATGTATTTTTAAATTCCTTTCACTCTGATGATCTGGATGCACGCACACACAAAACAGTAATGTGTGCCTCACATATTTCATCTCTCAAATCTGTACAGTAAAGAACAACCTACATCCAGGAAGAAAAAGCTAACAAAATCAGCCTACCAACATCTCTACCCTAGCTCACTGAAAAACATCTTACACAGCTTGTTTTAATCCATTAAAAAACACAAAACACTTTGGACAGGGCCAGGCTTACAGATTCCCTCTGTTTTCCGTCTTTATGCTAAGGTAAGCATACTATAATTCACACCAATTTTATAATCAAACCATCCAGTGACCCCTTATTGACAATACTGAATCACATACTTTTGTTTCAGTTCACTCATTTATTCTGGATTTTTCTTTTGTTGGTAACCCACATGGTTTATCAGTCTTCAGCTATCAACATATAACACTTGCTAGAGATAAAGTCATTGTTGGCCTCACATTTGACTCTAGAATACTTTGGTATACAGAAAAGTTCATAGTTGACATTGTGACTGCAAGGTGCCCAGGTCCTGTGACTGCAAAACAAACCCAAATCATCAGCCCTCCTCCACCGTGCTTGACAGTTGGTATGAGGTGTTTGTGCTGATATGCTGTGTTTGGTTTTCACCAAACGTGGCGCTGTGCTTTATGACCAAACATCTCCACTTTGTTCTCATCTGTCCAAAGGACATTGTTCCAGAAGTCTTGTAGTATGTTCAGATGCAACTTTGCAAACCTAAGCTGTGCTGCCATGTTCTGTTTAGAGAGAAGAGGCTTTATCCAGGCAGCCCTTCCAAACAAGTCAAACTTGTTCAGTCTTTTTCTAATTGTGCTGTCATGAACTTTAACATTTAACATGCTAACTGAAGCCTGTAGAGTCTGACATGTAGCTCTCCACTCCTGAGAAGACTGGCAGCTGTCTTGAATGTTTTCCACTTGTGAATAATCTTTCTCACTGGAGAATGGACTTCAGAGTTTTTGGAAATGGCCTTATAACCCTTCCCAGATTGATGGGCAGCAACAATTGCTTTTGTAAAATCATTGCTGATGTTTTTCTTCCCTGGCAATGCACATCTGAGTGCTCCAGACCTGCAAACTACCAAAACTTCTGATTTCACAGAGGTGCTCACACTTGGTGATGTTAATCAAGTGCATTTGATTTGTAGCACCTGGCTGCTACTTACCCTCTTAATTCATATGGAAGCATTAAGGGGGTACTTAGTTTTTCACAGGACTGCATAGAGTTTTTTCATTTTATAAGGCCTTACTGGAAACTGTTTCCTTACTTCTATTAGACCAGCTAAGTGTTATATGTTAAAGAGAGGAAGAATAATTGAGGTTTTTGTAATTTTATTTAGCTTATATGTAATATGGGGTGTTTATTGTTGCAGATTTGTGTCCTAATATTTATGTATCTAAATAAAATGTAATAATAGGTTCCTTTTAAACTGCAGTGTAAGATGTTTGTGGAACATTTCGGTGAACCTGTGAGCTACTGCCCTCTGATGACACGGTCATTCAGTTCAATTCAGTCATCATTTTACAACTCTGAAGGTCAGAGGTCACACGACTGTTGGCTGGACTTGTAGATGTAACTCAGGCTGATGTAGAAGGCAGTCTGGGAGTGCAGGCCATGCTAGGGTCACATGAGACAAGCACCACAAACATCCAGAACAAACAAAAAGAGCTCTGTAGATGTCATTGCCATTGTCCTCTCTCAAATGCACAAATGCCACTTTGTCCACCATCCTGCGTGGACATCCATTAATATTCCTCCTATTACATAAGTCTACCATGCAATATACGATACCATTATGCTGCCCCATGAGACGTGTTGTTGAAAGCAGCAGCAGCGCTTTTTCTTAGGCTACACTGCATCTAATGCAGCTGCCTTAGATAGTCTAAAGCAACTGGCTACACTGTGTGTAAGTGAAAGGAAAATTCCAGATTTTACAACTTGGGTCCCTAATATCATGGATTTAGCCACAGTTACTATCTGTTATGATAGTACTGTACTCTATGACTATTTGAATTTTATAAAAAATGTATCATTCCATGCCAGTAATCAGGCTGCAAACCACTGATTTAAGCCACTTCAACTGGAGTCAGAACCAAAAGTGAGTGTCCCTGAAATGAAAGTAAGAACACCTCTTACGCAGGAAAGCTGAGTGTGTGTGCAACCATGGTATGCAGTTGCAAAGGTTAAAGTTGAAACAGACAACTATGACCTACAGGGTGAGGGTCACGTAACTGACGGGGGGTAGTCGAGCTAGTATTACCATTAGCAAGCTAATCTGCAAGAATGTTTACGGGCCCTGCTGGATGTGTAAGCTATTTCTGTATTAGGAAAAGGCAGCAGAAAGAATCAGAAACATCTGGAAAATCATTTTGTGCTGAAGGGATCATTTCATGGTTTTCTAAGTCTGATTAAACAGGTAAGTTTGTATAATTACATTCATATTAAATATAATATGCTTTATGTGAAGTTGGCTGGTTGCCTTTTTATTTTCTTTCCACTTATTATTTTATTTTGAGTCTTTCCTGCCGTTGGCTTTCTGTCTGCTCTCTCTGGACCTGAAAGACCTTTTTCACAGCACACATCTTGACCTGTCACAGTAGGGAAAGCACAGGTAAACTGATGATGGCTGCATGCCATGTGCTCATGTGCAGGCTGGTCAACCATCAAAGGTTAAGGGGACGCTTTCTGGAAATGAGCCATCATTACTTCACTTTCCTGCTGTTGTTCGTCTGATGACCAAATCATATTCATATGTTATATAAAGAATCAACAGCAGATTTGACTGGCAAGTATTGCTGCATCTACCCTTTACTTTAGAGAGAATTTCACTTATTTTTCAAGAACAGTTGTGTAAAGTTCTTCAGTGATTACCTTCTTACAGAGCAAACAAGCTAGGAAGATTAGTTAATTATTGCCTTTCGCCTGTTTCAGTTTGTCACATCTTATTTTGCAAATAAAAATGCCAGTAGAGAATCACTGTTGTGGATGTTTACTACAGACAGCTTGGGTAAAAACTTTGCTTTTTGTCTTTTTTCATCTTCCTAAATAACTCACATTGAAAAGAAATTTCCCTTTACCTCCATTTCTTTGTTTGCTATACACTCACCAGAGACTTTATTAGGTATAACTTGATGGTACTGGATTGGACCCCCTTTTGCCTTCAGAACTGCCTTAATTCTTCGTGGCACAGATTCAACAAGATGCTGGAATAATTCCTCAGAGATTTTGGTCCATATTGACATGATAGCATCACACAGTTGCTGCAGATTTGTTGTCTGCACATCCATGATGTGAATCTCCCGTTCCTCCACATCCCAAAGGGGCTCTATTGGACTGAGATCTGGTGACTGTGGAGGCCATTAGAGTCAAGAGCCAGAAAACATCCCCACACCATTACACCACCACCAGCCTGAACCATTGATACAAGGCAGGATGGATCCATGCTTTAATGTTGTTTACACCAAACTCTGACCCTACCATCTGAATGTTAAAGCATAACCTGAGACTCATCAGACTAGTCAACATTTTCCCAGTCTTCTATTGTCCGGTTTTGGTGAGCCCATGCGAATTGTAGCCTCGGTTTCCTGTGTTTAGCTGACAGGAGTGGCCATTCTCCTCTGAACTGCTGCTCACTGGATATTTTCTCTTTTCAGACCATTCTCTGTGAACCCTAGAGATGGTTGTGTGGGAAAATCCCAGCAGATCAGCAGTTTCTGAAATACTCAGACCAGCCCGTCTGGTCACCAACAACTATGCCACATTCAAAGTCACTTAAATCACCTTTCTT
>VUQI01040594.1:0-12670 GCA_015106735.1 Paratilapia polleni | reverse complement strand
AATTCAATTCAATACAATTCAATTTTATTTGTACAGCGCCAAATCACAACAACAGTCGCCTCAAGGCTCTTTATATTTTAGGGTAAAGACCCTACAATATTAGACAGAAAAGAAAGAAAACCCCAACAATCAGACGACCCCCTATGAGCAAGCACTTGGCAACAGTGGGAAGGAAAAACTCCCTTTTAACAGGAAGAAAGCTCCGGCAGAACCAGGCTCAGGGAGGGGCAGCCATCTGCCATGACCGGTTGGGGATGAGGGGAAACAGAAAAGAGCAGAGGGAGAGAGGACAAAAAGGCACACCTATAGGAGAGAGACAGGGTTAATAATAGCTAATGATTAAATGCAAGTGGTGTATAAACACATGGAGAGTGAAAGGAAGTGAGGAAGAGGAGGTGCTCAGTGCATCATTGGAAGCCCCCAGCAGCCTAGTCCTATTGCAGCTTAACTAAGGGATGGTTCAGGGTCACCTGATCCAGCCCTAACTATAAGCTCTATCAAAAAGGAAAGTTTTAAGCCTAATCTTAAAAGTAGAGAGGGTGTCTGTCTACCAAATCCAAACTGGGAGCTGGTTCCATAGACGAGGGGCCTAAAAGTTGAAGGGTCTTCCTCCCATTCTACTTTTAAATACCCTAGGAACCACAAGTAAGCCTGCAGTCTGAGAGCGAAGTGCTCTATTGGGATAATATGGTACTATGAGGTCTTTAAGATATGATGGGGCCTGATTTTTTAAGACTTTGTATTTGAGGAGAAGGATTTTAAATTCAATTCTGGATTTAACTATATAATCTGAAAAAACTAATTTAACATAGACAAAGAAACTGATGACTTGTGTGACTGTGAGGTCATTAGTGCTAAGTCATACTTTTTAAGGGATATTGCTCACTGACTCCACTTCTTTGACCTCATCCAACAGCAAATGACATTTGACTTTCCCTTTTTTAATGTCAACTAACTTGTTCTATGTAACTATGTTCTTGGTCTGTGTAGGATAGGGTTTTTTTTGTTTGTTTTTGTTTTTTTCCTGCAAGTTAAATTTATGTTCTCGATCAAAACTCTTTAAAACACTAAGTTCTAACTGGACACTTCCCAATGAGTCACAATTTTCACGTCTTCACAAAGTTTATGTTTAGTTTAGCTAATTTGCACAAACAAAAAATTCAAACTGCATGCAACAAGGAGGATAAAAATTACAGTGCATGAGAGGATTGAAGCCTGAAATGCTTTTTCAAAGACCTATAACACAAAGCAGCAAGGTGCTCAACTCAAAATAAACATCCATCAGCTGCATGCTCTTCACCAATAATGAAAACAAAGAGAATACTTACCCTCACTAATAGGTGTTCTTATTATTTATTAATGTGCAAGACAACTATCAGCTGTCATCAGCGCAATTTGAAAAGAAAGAAAAAAATTAATAAATCTGGCATTATATATCAAAACCCAGGTGACGTCCAAACACCAATCAACAAAGACAACACTAACTTGCGTGATAGAAGGTTTATGCAGGTCAAACTCCCTGAAAGGTGGCCCATGAGAAAATTGTCATGAAAAGAAGCAATTATCAAAAATGTAATGTGCCCACATTTAAAATGCTACAAAAATGTACAGATAATTTAAATTATACATATTTACATATATGAAGCTATCATCACAATGCTATTAACTAATATTTTTAAGAAATATCTACAAACATTTGTGAACACAAATCACATAACGAGTAAAACTGGAGCCCCTTTTCCAGGAAGTTCCTCTGATGCTTAAAACCATTAAAGAATATAAATTGTCCTCTATGATTTAAATAATTATTGAGCCACTTGAGGGCACCATTTGAAATAAAAGTTTTGTGGTTGACAATATCAGAACTTTCATAAAATTTAGAAAGACACCTAACACAAATTTATCATTTATAGCAGAAAAAAGATGACATATTGACAAGCTCCAACCATGCAACATTCTGTTAAATGTTTCTTCTGAAATCCAAATTTATGGTTGTAAAGTGTGTTCTCAGCTTGAGACTTTGAGATTCTTGTTTATCCCTCATCCTACCAACTGGGCCCCATGCAGACCCCAGAGGTATTTTTTATTTATTTTTGTCATAAGGGTCAAAGGCCTTGACGGTGATAATGAAAGGTGGACTCAAATGCAAAACCCAAAGCAGACTGTTTCACTGTTTAACAGATTCATTTACACAGGAAAAAAAATTGCACAGGTAAGGATTGATTGAGGGGAGCTCTGGGAGACAGATCTGGTCACTGGGAGTGGTTTCTCTGGGAGACAGGAGAGAGTGGTTAATCCGGGTAAGTCCTTCTATGGAGTTTCCACTGAGATTTTCCAGGGTGTGATGAACAATGTGAGGCAAGTAGCTTACAATGGACTAGAAGAGAAGGGTTTAACCTGTGCGATATGAAAAGTGGGGTCAATTCTCAGAGAAGCTGGGAGCTTCAACCGGACAGCAGTGGGACTGATGACAGACTCGATTTCATAAGGACCAATGTATCATGGAGCTAACTTCCTGGAAATGGAATGTATCTGGAGAATAACCAGACCTTCTGAGAGTAGTCGGGGGGCCGGGGTCCTCTGACAATCTGCTAAATGACGGTTCTGGTCCGTGGTGCACTGCAATGCAGCCTTGGTCTGCTCCCAGATATGACGGCACCTCTGCAGATGGTGTTGGATGGAAGGCACCACCAGATCTTCCTCTTGTGGCAGGAACAGGCGTGACTGGTATCCTACCGACACTTCAAAAAGGAGAGCGTTCTTTTGCAGAAGAAGTTAAGGTGTTATGGGCATATTCAATACATGGGAGTTGTGTACTCCAGGAAGAAGGATTATTGGCAACAACACAACGGAGGGTGGCTTCTAGCTCTTGGTTAAGTCTTGGTCAAGTTCAGTTTGGCCATTTGTTTGAGGAGGGAACCTGGAGCTTAAACAGACTTTTGCTCCAAGAGCAGTACAAAATGTCTTCCATACCTGAGAGACTAATTGAGGTCCTCTGTCAGGCACGATCTCTGCAGGGATTCCATGAAACCTGAATACATGATCTATAACAAGGTTAGCGGTTTCAGTGGCGATAGGAAGTTTTTCTAAGGCTACAAAATGGGCTTATAGTTATAGAGAGATTTACTATTTTCTCATTGGAGGGAGGCACGCTGGTGACAAAGTCGAGGGGTATGTGAGACCAGGGTCTGCTGGGAGTTGAGAATGGTTGCAATAGACAAGAGGGTGGCTGTAACCAGTAAGTAATGGAGAAGTTAAAACAACCAAAGAACAGAGACCAACGTGCTTGCCTTGAATTAAGTCTTTTCGCTGATTGCAGATAAGAAAGGTTTTTGTGATCAGTCCACACTACAAATGGATGTTCGGCCCCCTCCAACCAATGCTGTCCCTCCTCCAGAGCTAGCTTGACCACCAGCAGCTCAGCAGTTCCTGACGTCGTGGTTCCATTCAGTGGACGTCAGATGTCAGGAAAAGAAAGCACAAAGGCAGAGCCTACCATCTGGGCCCGAGTGTTGAGACAATACCACGCTGACCCCAGAGTCTGAAGCATCTACTGAACTGCAACTTTGGATCAGGTTGGACTAGGATGGGTACTGAGGTGAATCTCCCTTTGAGCTGTTGGAAGACTTAATCTGCTTCTGTGGACCAGTTAATAGGAATCTTTGGAGAGGTTACTTAGGTTAATGGTGACGCTACCTGTCTGTAGTTATGGATGATTTGGTGATAGAAGTTTGCAAAGCCGTGGAAGTGCTGGAGCTGTTTCCAGGTGGTAGGAGTAGGCCATTCTGCGATGGCCTTGACCTTTTCCGGGTCGGTCTTCACATGCCCACCCTCGAACACGTAACCCAGGAAGGTTACTCAAGGCACATGGAATCCGCATTTCTCTGCTTTTACATACAGGCAGTTTTCGAGAAGTCTCTGTAGGACCCGGCATACATGGCTGCAGTGTTATTCCGAGGTTCTCAAAAAAAATCAAAATGTCGTCTAGATAAACAAAAACAAAGATGTTTAGAAAATCTCTCAAAACGTTGTTAACCAGGGCTTGGAATATTGCTGGGGCATTGGTGAGGCCAAAGGGGATGACTAAATACTCAAAGTGGCCAAGTAGTGTGTTAAATGCTGTTTTCCATTCATCTCCTTTGCGTATTCCTGACTAAGTGGTATGCATTTCGGAGGTCCAGTTTTGTGAAAATAGTGGCACCATGTAAACGCTGAACTGATGAGTGGTAGTGACTTATTCTTTATGGTGATTTGATTTAACCATCGGTAGTCTATGCATGGTCTTAAAGTCTTGTCTTTTTTAGTAACAAAGAAAAAAAACAGCACGCACCGGGGAGGAAGAGGGTTGAATGATACTTTTCCATGGCTTTTCTCTCAGGTCGAGAGAGGTTGTAAAGATGGCTGATTGGTAATGGTGCTCTGGGAAGAAGGTCTATTGCACAGTTCTCTGCGTGGTGTGGAGGGAGAGAGAGAGGCTTATCCTTGTTGAACACTTGTTGGAGGTCATGATACTCCTTGAGAACATAAGACAGATCTGGTGAGTATGAAACAGCACAATCAGAAACAGGGTTGGCTTGGGGAATGGCTGACTGTAAAATGTGGGACAGGCAAAACAAGCTTGAACTTTCTATTCGCCTTTCAGTCCAGTTGATGTGGGGGTTATGTCTCTCAAGCCAGGGGTATCCTAAAATAATGGGCGTGGTGGGAGGTGAGAAGATATAAAACACCAAGTATTCATGGTGGTTTGGCGATGACGAGATGGAGAGGCTCCATCTGGTTAGTGATTGTAGCCAGGCTTTGTCCGTTGAGAGCTGATACTGTGATTGGAGTTGTTATCGGTTGAACTGGAACATTAAGCTGTTGGGCTAGGTTAGAATCCAATAAATTCTATTCAGCTCTGGAATCAACCAAGGCGTGGTGAGGCAAAGAGTCCTGATTACAACATAATGCGGCTGGGACCTTTTGGCCGCACTGGGCAGTTGGCAATAAAATCCTCTGCCAGGCCACAATAAAGGCATTCTCTAGGCTCCGGGGAGGGAGAGGTCGCTTCCCAAACGACCGCAGTCTCTGACTCCGGAGCATTGGCTGAGGATGGAGCGTGAGCCTCAGAAGCTGCTGACAGAGCAGGAGTGGAGGAGTGTGGGCAGGGAGCGGAAGATAATCTTTCGTGAATAGCATGATTAGTTAGATGTTGTTGCTCGTCCAGCACACGGAGAGCCCTGTCATGCTTGCTGAGCACAGTGCCTTGCTTAGATAATTTAGTCTCAACTGAGTCTGTGGAGTCCATGTGGCCAGGTTGTACAGTCAAGGGCCGTGAAGGCGATAATGAATGGTGGACTCAAATGCAAAACCCAAAGCAGACTATTTCACAGTTTAACAGATTTATTTACACAGAAAAAAAACTGCGCAGGTAAGGATTGTAATGAGGGGAGCTCTGGGAGATGGATCTGGTCACTGGGAGTGATTTCTCTGGGAGGAAAGAGAGAGTGGTTAGTCCAGGTAAGTCCTTCTATAGTGATTCCACGGAGACTGTCCAGGGTGTGATGAACAATGCGAGAGAAGTAGCTTACTTTGAGATGCCAAGAGGAATACTCTGGGGGGAGCCACTGGTTTGCTCTGCGGTGGAAGCTGAGGTCATAGGAGGGTGGGCAGGCAGGTGAGTTGGTGCGGTAAGTATTCCAGAGGAGGATTCCAGAAGGAACAGACCAGCTCAATGGAAACAGGAAAGTTGCTCTGGTAATAGATCCACTCTTCGGCCACTCAGGGAACACTGAAAACAAGGAAACAAGGATGTTAGAACCGAGGGACTACAGGGATGAAGGAGAGCCATAAAAGAGTCTGATTACCACTCTGGAGAGGCAGACAATCTGGCGGAGACTGGGTGCTGGAGCTGGTCCTTAAGTACAGGCTGTTGATGAGGCTGATGAGCAACAGGTGAGCTGACTGAAGAGTGGGAACCCAAGACTCCCCCCAGAGGTGGGTCCATGCCTGCCCAACCCAACCTAGACTCAGAGAATCTTAGACCACCAAAACGAGAGCAAACCAGTGCAGGACTATGACACTCACAGGTGTTTTTTTTCAATTGTTTTATGACTTTGTCAATCAAATTGTTCCTAATGATGTCAAATCATTGTTTTCTATTTCTGCTTTGATTAGTGCTTTTTTTAAAATACAAATGTTTTGAGGTCCCAGGGGACCCCAGTCAACAGCACAATTCTGCCTATGCAGTTTTAATAAATAGAGCTATTTATTCAGCTAAACTTTGCCATGGGTACTAAATTAAAGTATCACACATTATCAAGAGGGGTGGGGGCACTCTGTCAGACATTTTAAAGAGAATAGACTCAAATGCCATTGTTGCCTTCGTCATCTGGAGGGGGAACTTAACTGGACCCAGATGAGAAGTTATCAGAACATTGGCGGTATCACCGGAATGACAGCTGGGGCATGCCCTTGTCATGCCACACATGAATAGGAGAGCTATTACTGCTACATTACAAGCCCCAGTCAGAGCAGCAATGACCCTCCTGGAAGTGAGGAAAACTCCACCTGCTGATGTGACGCTTGGCCAGAAAAACTAATTGAAAAAGATGTTATCTTTGGCAGGAAGGTAGCAACTGTTTGTTCCTCCTGTCACATGCCAGGATGCCTTGAGCATAACATGAGGCAAACTCTGTGCTATAACTGACTGTAGTGTGCTTTTAGCTTTAGTTGTTTTTAATTCTTTCCGGTCCCTGTACAGCTATAGTGAACGCTTGGTTTGATTGCCAGCAAAAAGTCACAGTCGTAGTCTGTGAGTGTTGAACATGGCTGACCTTTGACGAAGATTATGTTCATAAATTTTATGGACAGAATTTCTAGGAGCAACCAAGGGACGGAAGGCGGAGAGTTTGGTGGTGAGGTTCTCAGCTAAAAAAGGGTGGAGTGCCCACTCTGAGTGAGGGACGAGTTGCTGCCCCATGTGGAGGACTTTAAGTATCTCAGGGTCTTGTTCACAAGTGATGTGAAAAAGTGGAGTGGGAGATTGACAGATGGATTGGTAAGGGATCTGCAGTGATGTGGACCCTGTACCAGTCTGCTGTGGTAAAAAGAACTGAGAGTGAAAGTGAAGCTTTCAATCTACAGGTCTTCCTACATTCCTTTCAGATGTAGGAATGAATACAGTCAGAATACCCACCCTATGGTCACCAGCTGTGGGTAGTGGCTGAAAGAATGAGATCGTGGGTACAAGCGGAGGAAACTACCTCCGAAAGGTGTCTGGCTCAACCTTAGAGATAGGGTGAAGAGCTTGGTCATTTAGGAGGGACTCAGAGTAGAGTCGCTACTCCTCCACATCGAAAGAAGCCAGCTGAGGTGGTTTGTGCATCTGGCCAGGATGCTTCCCGGACTTGTCCTACCAGGAGGAGGCCCTGGGGCAGGCATAGGACACACTGGAGAGATCTCTGGTTGTGTGTTTATTTCGATTGTTTTATATTGGGATCAAAATGGCCCTGATTCGTTTCATCATATAAATACAACACAAATCATGTTTACATGAAATTACTGAAAACTAAGTGATACCAGAATCAAAGGATGTTTAATAAACTTTTAAGTAATAATGTGGATCGTACTTTGGATAAGAGCTGCAAGTTGTATTAAAGAAAAGTTTAGATTTATCATTTGATAAACTATCCAAATTAAATGTAACTTTGCAAAAATAATAATAATAATAATAATGATATTTTATGTTTCTTTTATATGACATTAATTATATAACTAATAATGTTTTAGGAATAAAAACATTTTATTATTTTTTTAAAAACTTTTTTATTTAGATTTTTCATATTAGACAAACAAACATCACACAACAAACGCAACAAAAACAGAACAAGAGGTCGTGGGACAAAATTGTTCATCAAAAGAAAAACGACTTCTCTCGATTCATACGATTAGCATAAGTCTGTTTCAAGGGCTAAATAACTGTGCCATTTCGCCCAGCTTTTCACTCCCACTTTTTAAAAAAATCTTACTGAGTATGTCATCTGTTCTAGGGTATGTAAATTTTGAACAGTGTTAATAAACAAGGTGCCTGTAGGTCGAGCTTTCTGAAGTCAGCACTTTGTGATGGCTTTTTTGCCTGCTGCCAATAGGACCTTCAGAAGGTATTAATCCATCTGGGAAGTGTCTAGGATAAAGGGATGTAAAATAATGAGAAATGTTAATACCTAAAACTTTGGAGATAATTATTGATACTTCTTTCCAAAAAGGCTGGATGGAGGCAGAATATGTGATCATGACCTGCCATATTTTCTCCACATTCTCCCAAGCATGCCAGATGAGTTCCAGTTAATTTGGAGTAACAAAAAAGCATAATAAATTTTTCCAACTTAAGTCCCTCCAGGTCCAGGAATTAGTAGATGATGACTGTGTCTTCTAAGCTGTTTGCCACACATCCTCAGGTATCACAATGCCCACTTCTTTCTCCCATATTTGTTTCATATGCTCTGTATTGTCTTTGTTCAGTGAAGTGATACTATGATACAGTTTGCTTATTAATGCTTTTGTCTTGTTAGAATTGTATGCATCAATAAATATCTGTATGATATGTGACAGTTCTTTTTTGTTCAGATCCTTAACCCTCTTACAGAAATAATCTTTGTATCTATAAAAATCCTGCTTTTCCAAGTCCATATGTCTGACAGAATTATTATTATTATTATTATTATTACTATTATTATTATTATAATTATTATTATTGTTGTTGTTACTCTTAGGCCCCTCAAGGACCCCGGTCAGTAGTCCATGAATGATAAATATGATGGTAGGATGAGGGTTAGATGACATGTTGACAAGTTTCTTCAAAATATTTGAAAAACAAGGTAATATTGATAGATAGATAAATATATAGATTGATAGATACCAAAGGATTCCTAGGATCACCTGATGTGTAGCTGGCAATATCCTGTGGGATATGTTGGAAAAATATAAATTAAAAATGTGATTCTGGACATCAGTAGTACAATCAAGAATTTCATGGATTACACTAAATGACTAATCGCGCACTTTGGGTGGATTTAAAAAAAAAAAAAATTCATTAGTAACCATGCACTTAACACTAGGGTAGCTTAAAACCACAGAAAAGACGCTGATCTTCAACTAAATTAAATTAAACTAAACTATCAGCAGTTTCTCTTCTGTTACAGTGATCGTCTCCTCTTAACCTCTCTAACAAGATTTATTGCTAGTGTTTTTTTTCTCCATTGATTGTAAATATGTATAACTTTAATTTTCTGTACATTATTGTAGCATTTTAAATACAGATGAGGACACATTAATTTTTTCATAATTGCTTCTTTTCATGACTGTTGTTTGGATGTCACCTGGTTTTGATATATAATGCCAGATTATTATTTTTTTGTTTGTTTGTTTTTTTTTTATTGCGTGTTTGTCTTGCCCAAAAATAGATAATAAAAACACCTATTGGTGAAAGTCAGTATCCTATTTGTTTTCCTATTGGTGAAGACCATGCAGTTGATGCATGTTTCAGATTTGGAGTTCAGCACCTTGCTGCTTTGTGTTATAGTTCTTTGAAAAAGCATTTCAGGCTTCCTTCCTCTCATACACTGTAATTTTTGTCCTTTTTGTGGTATGTAGTCAGAATTTTTTTGTTTGTGCAAATTAGCGAAACTAAACCAAAACTTTATGAAGACATGAAAATTGTGACTCACTGGGAAGTGTCCAGTTAGAACTTAGTGTTTTAAAGAGTTTTGATTGGGAAAATACAGTGGGTTCAGAAAGTATTCAGACCCCTTCACTTTTTTCTATTTTGTTTATGTTGCAGCCTGATGCTACAGTCATTTAAATTAATTTTATTTTCTCATTAATCTACACTCAGTAACCCATAATGACAAATTGAAAACTTAATTTTAGGATTTTTTTGTAAATTTGTTAAAAAGAAAAAACTGAAATTTAAAAACATTAGTTCAGGTGCCTCCCATTTGTCTTGATCATTGCTCAGATGTTTCTACACCTTGATTGGAGTCCACCTGTGGTAAACTAAATTGATTGGACATGATTTGGAAAGACACACACCTCTCTATAGAAGGCCTCACAGCTGATAATGCATATCAGAACAAAAACCAAGCCACGAGTTCAAAGGAACTGCCTACAGAACTCAGAGACAGAGTTGCTGCAATGCACAGATCTGTGGAAGGCTACAAAAAGATTTTTTGCTGCACTGAAGGTTTCCAAGAGCACAGTGGCCTCCATAATTCTCAAATAGAAGACGTTTTGCACAAACAGGACTCTTTCAAGAGCTGGTCACCTGGCCAAACTGAGCATACGAGGGAGAGGGCCTTAGTGAGAGAGTTGACCAAGAACCTGATGGTGTTTTGCTCAATTCTAAATGTTGTGTTTGGAGGATACTAGGCACTGCTCATCACCTACTCAATACCATCCCAAGAGTGACAGCATCATGCTGTGGGGGTGTTTTGCAGGACTGGGAGACTGGGAGACTGGTCAGGGTTGAGGGAAAGTTGAATGGAGTAAAGTACAGAGACATCCTCAATGAAAACCTGTTCCACAGTGCTCAGGACCTCAGACTAGGCTGAAGCTTCACCTTCCAACATGACAATGACCCTAAGCACACAGCAAAGACAACACAGGAGTGGCTTAGAGACAGCTCTGTGAATGTCCTAAAGTGGCTCAGCCAGAGCCCTGACTTGAACTCAAACATCACTGGAGAGACCTGAAAATGGCTGTCCACCAACAGTTCCCATCCAACCTGACTAACCTTGAGACCATTTGCAAAGAAGAAAGGCAGAAAATCCCCCAATTCAAGTGTGCAAAGCTTGTTGCATCATACCCAAAAAGACTTGAGGCTGTAATTGCTGCCAAAAGTGTGTCAACTAAGTACTGAGTAAAGGGTCTGAATACTTATGCAAATGTAATATTTGAGTTTTTTCATTTTAGCAAAATTACAAAAAATACTAAAATTCTGTTTTCAATTTGTCATTATGGGGTAGTGTAGATCAGTAAGAGAAAAAAATGAACTTAAATGATTGTAGCATCAGGCTGGAACATAAAAAAACTGAAACAAGTGAAGGGGTCTGAATACTTTATGAACCCACTGTAAATTTAGTTTGCAGGAAAAACTATCCAACACAGATGAAGAACACAAAGGTAGTTGACATAAAACAAATACAGGGGAAAGTCAAGTATTATTTGCTGTTCAATGAAGTCAAAGAAGTGGAGTCAGTGAGCAATATCCCTTAAAAAGTATGACTTAGAAAATCTCATTTAGCATAGACAAAGAAACTAATGAGTAGCTATCTATTAGTACTAAGAATTAACTTGGACATTTTACAAAGACATCTGTAAAGACTGGGGCTCATGGGGAAGGGTTAAAATACAACTTGAATGTGTTGTAATGGCTTGAAGTTAATCAAATTACTCTCAGCCAATCAGGCTCAGCTTAGACAGAAATTCCCATTAACTACTTAGATTCAGAGTCCAGTCAGAACCTCATAGATCTGAAACAGAAATTCAGAAATTCCTCCACAACTGGTGATGTAGCGGCTGCAGGACAGAGATTTAACTGCAAAATATATTAAAAAATTAATTTAAAAAATCTGGCAGAGCAGTGGATGTAGAAACCAAGTGTACTTACAGGGTCTGGTGTCAGGCAGAATAAATTTTCAAGATATCAAGTGGATGGGTGGGGATGTATAGGAGGCAGAAGTGAAATAATGAAAACAAAACATCAGGCTTGTACCGAAATTATGACAGAAAACGCTGATGAAAGCTTTGAGACTGAATGAATAGCCTACAGCTCTAAAGCTGTGGGCTGTGTGAATACTCTACAGCAATTAGCTGAAGGAGACTAAATGTCTCAGTAGAGCCGAGGTTAACTGCAGAGATGACTAATGTCTATTCTCTACAGAGGTCATCTTTCGCATCAAAAGGAGTACTGTTCCACCACTGACATGCCGCCTAATCCTTGACATAACATTAGTACATCTATTATATCTACACAAATATGTTTTTTTTTTAATGAATGCAGGTTTAAGGCACTTCCGCATTGGTTTCACTTTGGAGACCGGGAAGCTAAATCCATCTTTTACAACATCTATGGTAACCCCCCCAAAAAAAGAAATGATTTTGAATTTATCATATTTCATATACACAATATTGCCAAAAGTATTTGCTCATCTGCCTGCACACACTTATAATCTTCAGTGACATCCCATTCTTTATCCATAGGGTTTAATATGATGTCGGCCCACCTTTTGCAGCTATAACAGCTTCAACTCTTCTGGGAAGGCTTTCCACAAGGTTTAGGAGTGTGTTTATGGGAATTTTTGACCATTCTTCCAGAAGCGCATTGGTGAGGTCAGACACTGATGTTGGACGAGAAGGCCTGACTTGAAGTCTCTGCTCTAATTCATCCCAAAGGTGTTCTATCAGGGTGAGGTCAGGACTCTGTGCAGGCCAGTCAAGTTCTCCCACACCAAACTCGCTCATCCATATCTTTATGGACCTTGCTTTGTGCACTGGTGCGCAGTCATGTTGGAACAGGAAGGGGCCAGCCCCAAACTGTTCCCATAAAGTTGGGACCATGAAATTGTCCAAAATGTCTTGGTATGCTGAAGCATTAAGAGTTTCTTTCACTGGAACTAAGTGAAAGTGCAAG
>VUQI01040593.1:0-21939 GCA_015106735.1 Paratilapia polleni | reverse complement strand
TCTACTTTTAAGATTAGGCTTAAAACATTCCTTTTTGATAGAGCTTATAGTTAGGGCTGGATCAGGTAACCCTGAACCATCCCTTAGTTATGCTGCAATAGGCCTAGGCGGCTGGGGACTTCCCATGATGCACTGAGCACTTCCTCTTCCTCACTTCTTTTCACTCTCCATGTGTTTTATACACCATTTGCATTTAGTCATTAGCTACTATTAACTCTGTCTCTCTCCTATAGGTGTGCCTTTTTGTCCTGTCTCCCTCTGCTCTCTTCTGTTTCCCCTCATCCCCAACCGGTCGCGGCAGATGGCTGCCCCTCCCTGAGCCTGGTTCTGCCGGAGGTTTCTTCCTGTTAAAAGGGAGTTTTTCCTTCCCACTGTTGCCAAGTGCTTGCTCATAGGGGGTCGTCTGATTGTTGGGGTTTCCTGTCTTTTCTGTCTAATATTGTAGGGTCTTTACCCTAAAATATAAAGCGCCTTGAGGCGACTGTTGTTGTGATTTGGCGCTGTACAAATAAAATTGAATTGAATTGAATTGAATTGAATTGAATAAATAAACCCCAGAGTGGTGGGCTGGTTAAGGCATTTTAAATGCGAAATATTTCCAAATAAATATACAATAGTTTCATATACTTTAATTTTCATTAAAACAGCAACAGAACAGCAGATTTTATTATTATTATTATTATTATTATTATTTTACTCCTGCAGAAAGCACACTTACATATTATCTAATAATAATAATAATAATAATATTCAATATGCACTCTCGTGGGATATATCAATGACTATTCCAGCTTTGTTTTATTTTACGACTATATCAGTCTGAATTATTATGATTAATATCTTATTAATCTTATTTTAGCTTGAATTTTAAAATTTTTATTTTAAATTTACTTTTAATTATTAATTTTATTTATATGTATGTAATCTTATTTTATTTGTTTTGCTTTTGTCTATTTATTAATTAATTAAATAAATAATAAAACAAAAGCGACTGTAATGACGTAAGCAGGTCAAGTCCTCCGCTGTGCATCATGAGAGGTACGTTTATTTTGTAAAGCGGGTCACTTCCTTTCGTCACTTGCGTCACTCTTTCTCACTTGACGATGCTAACTTGTTAGCGGCTAGCCGCACTTTGTGAGCCCGTCAGCGCGAGGGGTTGCCATGTTGTGACGTCGTTATCCTCCCATTCAGAACCTCATTCAGAAAAACCCCAAAATAAGAGCAGCGGGGACGGCTCAGAACCTGGCAACCAGCGAAGGTTACATAAAGAAGCCCGTCGTGTGAGCGGCTGAAGGAGTCCGGTTATTGCGGAGCTCCGTCACGTTTCGGGTGTTTTAAAGAGGCAGAAAAATGTGTAACTGTTGCTGAAACTGATGAGTTGCTGAAACCTTTCCCACAGGAGCTCCTGGAAGTGACTCAGAGAGGCTGCAGAGCTTCAGTGGGGCCACAGCGACCCCAGCTGGACAGACAGCGGTGCGGCAGCGCGGAGTGCCCACGAGCCACAGATCATTTATTTTTATTTTCTGTGTTTTTATATTTACAAATATATTTTATTTAAATGCTCGGCCTTTGTTAGCAGTTCTTGTTGTTTGGTGAATAAGTAAAGTTGTTTGTTTGTTTTTTTCACATTTTTATTAATAAAACTAAAACAAACAAACCCGTTTGTTCCAGCCCGGCCTGTAGGGAGCGCACCTGAGTCAGGTTAAATAAAACGTAGAAGAAGACGATTGACATCTGGCTGTCACTGCAGAGCCGTCGAGGAAGAAGCGGAGGAAGAGCCGGACGTGACAGGTGGAGGTGAGTCTGATTCTACCGGACAAGTGAGCCGGTTCCGTCCGTCTCCTCTGTCGCTATTACCGGAGTCATCAACGCTCCTCAGCGGTGATTTGTGTGTCTTTGTCCGGCCTGAAACCGCCCCATGAGGTCCGGGAGCCCCGAAGGTCAAGCGAATGCTAAGCTAACGTGTGTCCCACAGTCCTTTCGGCTTTATTATGATCGGAGAGGTCCATACTGTGGTTCGAGGACCCCCTGGGGGTGTAGGAGGGGTCCCAGAGCCTCTGCTGAGAAAGAAGGAAAAGCTGAGTTATCTGAGACAGCCAGGTGTTTGAAGAGTCCACTGCAGGGACATCACGCCAGACTCCGTCTGAAAAATGGATGATTTAGAGGTTTTTCCTAAATTTTCGGACAGACTGATCTGGGAGAACAGATCTGAAGATATGAAACGAGTCAGCAGGAGTTGCTCTTTAATCCGGCTCACTCTGAACTGCAGTTTGGTTTCTTTAACCAGAAACAGGGGGAGGAGAGCTTCTCACCAGGCTCCGTTTGAAAATCCAACACTTTAAAGTTTAATCACTTCATGTTTTTACACACGCTGTTAGAGCTACGAAACGAGTCACCAGGAGCTGCTCTTTAATCCGTCTTGGATTACCAATCCCCAAACCTGAACCTGACCTCAGCCCTGATGTTTGAGTTCATCTCAGGGAAGCACAAGAAGAGAAAACAAAAGCAGACTCCGTTTAAAATTCAGACAGTTTCACTTTCTTTACTCATTATCACAAACAGGTCACATTATGACTGCAGGTCAGAATCTATTTACCAACTTCAGACCAAACTCAGTTTAAAAATCTGCTAAACTTCTCTGTTCCTTCTTCTTAGAAGTGCACATGGTTAGGTCAGGTGTGACAGTCTGAAATCAAAAGCCTTAAAAATAAACGTGTTTCTCCTGTAAATCTGGCTGGGTGGTGGTCTGTGGGATCTCCCTCTGCTGTTTGTTGACTTCTCGACGGCGTCCTCTTCGTTAATCTGATCTCTGTGAACCTGTTTGTGTGTCAGAAAAAGCAGAGTGTGACGATGGTGCTGAGGGAGGTCCCAGCTGAGAACATCACCCGTCCTCTGGGCAGGAACGAGGTCATCGGCCTCCTCTTTCGCCTCACCATATTCGGCGCTGTCACCTACTTCACCATCAAGTGGATGGTGGATGCCATCGACCCCACCAGGAAGCAGAAGGTGGAGGCTCAGAAACAGGTGAGTGAGCGAAATCAGGAGCTGCAGGTTTTATCTTCACATCCACACTGACAGTTTGATCACACTGGATCAGCTCTGCTTCATATTTTCTGTTTATTCTCCGATCTGCTGATGAAAAACCGAACATCACGAACATCAGCCGATCAGTTCCTTTATTACCTGAGAAATGCAGGTATCTGAATCCTGAACATAAAATACATCCGGAGGTCACGTGAGACTTCACGTTGTCATTTAGATGCACAGGCTCTTAAAAGTGTTTCACAATAAGAGCCCATACCAGTATTTTACTGGACAGAAACAACATTTCTTACCCAGGCTTTTATTGTGAAAAATTTGTAGGAAGTTGTGGAAAACTCAAATTGATTTTTACCTTTGAAGGAAAACGGTCTGTAAGGATATCTGTCTGCCTCTGACCGCTGTCCCTGATTCCCGTGGTTGATTATGTGACCTGCTGCCAGATCTGTTCCTGTCAGCTGTGCATGTGATCCTCCATCAGAGTTCGACAGCCTTCAGATTTTCCCGTCATTGTCAAAAAATTGTGTTAAAGATGTAAATATTCAGTTAGTGTGACCGCCGGTCACGTTTTGGTTTAACTTTTTTTTCATCATCATCATCGACGTGTTTCTGTTTTTCCACAGTCAGTCAGATTATTTCACGTTTAAAATTGGTGCACCACAAGGCTCGGCTCTGGGGACGCTGCTTTTCTGTTTTTAGATTAATTCATTAATTTTTTTAATTTGCGTATATGTTAATTACACTGCAGATTATAAATGAACTCAGAATGCTCTTCTTTAAACAAAATATCAGCGTAAATTAACTACAACTGAAAGAATGAATTTCTCTGCAAAAGCAGCTCATTTATGTTGACTATTGAAGCTTTTTAAGGTAAAACGGGAGCGTGTTTGACGTTTCCAGCGTCTGGATTATTATTAGAGCTCCTGAGAAATTATTACAGACCAAACGACAAATGGAGACAAACTGCAGATGAATCGCAAATGAAAACATGAATTAATTCTATTTCTAAGGCTGGTTTCCATGGTAATTTCATACTTTGGATGGCTGAGGACCATGTGACCCTGGCAGAAAGCTCAGGTCGACTCTTTGATTTGTTTCTGATTTTGTGTCTTTCAGGCTGAGAAGCTGATGCGTCAGATCGGAGTTAAAAACGTGAAGCTGTCGGAGTACGAGATGAGCATCGCCGCTCACCTGGTTGACCCGCTGAGCATGCAGGTAATGCCTCTTCACGCTGTGTTGTTAAACTGAAGCTGTAAATGGAAACGGCAGAAGACCGAGAGCGGATACCTGAGGAACGCCGCCGCTAACATAAACAGGAAGAGTATGTGTGGTTTGTTTACCTGCATCAGAACCTGCAGGCAGTGATATTCATCCAGATTCCTTCCTGCGTGCAGATCACATGGAGGGATATCGCAGGTCTGGACGAGGTGATCACCGAGTTAAAGGAGACAGTGATCTTACCTGTTCAGAAGAGACACCTGTTCCAGGGATCCAGGCTGCTGCAGCCCCCCAAAGGTCAGAGGTCATTCACCTGCTTCCTGTTTTACATTGTTGTTAATAAAGTTTTTTACGGAGCTGTATACAGGCATACAGTGACAGGGAGGAGGAGGAGGGAAGAGGGGATGAAGAGCTGCAGGAAACAGATTATCAACATCATTACAGAGGAGGGAGGGGGAGGAGGGAAATGGAAGGAGAGAAGGAAGGAGGGAAAAAGGAAGATGGGGAAGGATGGAATGAAGGAGGGAAGCAAACAATTAAAGGAAGGGATAATGGGAAGGAAGCAAGAAAAAGGAATTAAGCAAGGAAAAATGAAGGAAGAAAGGAAAAGAAGGAAGGAAAAGGGAAGTTTGGAGGAAGGAAGGAAAAGGGAAGTTTGGAGGAAGGAAAAGGGAAGTTTGGAGGAAGGAAGGCAAGGAAAAAGAAAGGAGAGAGGAAAGAAGGAAGGAAGGCAGGGAGGAGGAAAAGGGAAGGAAAAAAACAAGCAAGGAAAAAGAAGGAGGAAAAGGAAAGAAAAGTGGAAGGAGAGAGGAAGGAAGGAAGGAAGGCAGGGAGGAGGAAAAGGGAAGGAAAAAAACAAGCAAGGAAAAAGAAGGAGGAAAAGGAAAGAAAAGTGGAAGGAGAGAGGAAGGAAGAAAGGAAAGGAAGTATGAAGGTAAGGTAGTACTGTAACCAGACCATAATCCCAGCCTGTTGTCTTGGTAACAGGCGTGCTGCTGTATGGACCTCCTGGATGTGGTAAAACACTGATCGCCAAGGCGACTGCGAAAGAGGCGGGGTTTCGTTTCATCAACCTGCAGCCGAGCACACTGACGGACAAATGGTACGGAGAGTCCCAGAAACTGGCCGCTGCTGTGTTCTCATTGGCTGTCAAACTGCAGCCAGCAATCATCTTCATTGACGAGATAGGTGATGAACCCACACACACACACACACACTCAAAAACAAACAAAAAGATGAGTGCATTCAGTTTGTGAAATTTGGAGAAAAAAATTTAATTCATGTGAAATAAAAATACACAAGTAAAAATTAAAAACTTAAAAATATTAAATAAAAGTGAAAATAAATGAAATGTAATAACGTTTAAAATACAGACGTACACGATGTGGCCCGTCAGGGAGGGGGTGGTTTAGTGAATAAAAGTATGAAATACTTGATTCATCCCATATTCAGTTTTTTTATTACAACATTTGAAGTGATAATAAAATATTACTTCAAATGGTATAACAAATATTATAATAAAAATTAATGTTGAGAAAAGGAAACTCAAACAACACTGTGAAAATGAATAATAATGAAAATTAAATTTAAATGTTTTACTGAAACTAACCTGAATTTAAAAAATGTCAAATAAAAGTAAAAGTATTCAAACTGTGGTGTCCGTGTGTTTGAGCAGACTCGTTCCTGAGGAGTCGCTCCAGCTCGGATCATGAAGCCACGGCCATGATGAAGGCTCAGTTCATGAGTCTGTGGGATGGACTGGACACGGATCACCACTGCCAGGTACACACACCCGTCTGAACTGCTTGCTTCACATGACTTCAGAGGTCATGTGGTGCTCCTGGACCAATATGTATGTGGATTCCGAACATAAACCGTCACATCATCAGCGTACAGTGAGAGTTTGGAATCGCTTATTAAAGATGTTTCCAGATGTTTGACCTGAAATGTTTCAGAGTTTCTGTTTGCGAAGATGAGCTAAGGAGGATGGGGTTACTGTGTTTGTTTGTGTCAGGTGATCATTATGGGAGCCACCAATCGTCCTCAGGACCTGGACTCTGCCATCCTGAGGAGGATGCCCACCAGGTTCCACATCAACCAACCTGTACGTGTTTTTCAAAATAAAAGTCTGAGTGTAAAAACAGAAAGGACGCATCCTGACGGTGTGTTTGTTCCTGCAGAGCGTCAGGCAGCGTGAGCAGATCCTCAGGCTGATCCTGGAGAACGAGAGAGTAAGTTCACCGCAGGAGGGAACGAGTCACATGACCGGGATTTTAATCTTTAATCTTCCTACATCGGTTTACTAAAATGATTCTTCTCACACGCTTCTAATACACCTCATACGTATGTATTGTCAGGACAGGAAGTCAGAAAACAGTAAATTCACAATAAGAAAAAAGGAAGGGAGGAAGGAAGGTAACAAATTAGGAAAGATGGATGGAAAATATAGAAAATTAATAAAGGAAGGAAGGAAGGGAAAAATGAAGTTTAGAATAGGATGGGTGGCTGTGATGAAAAAAGGAAGGAAGTAAGGAAGAAGGCAGGAAGGAAGGAGGAAAAAGTAAAAATGGAAATTTGGAAGAAAGGGAAAAAATATGGAAGGAAGGGAAGGCTAGAGAAAAGAAAAGAAGGGAGGGAAGGGAAAGGAAGGAAGCAAGATATAGGATAGAAAGAAACTGAAGGAGGTAAGAAGGTAAAAGGGTAAGGAAACAAGGAAAAGGGAGGGAAGAAAAAATGAAGGAAGCAAGGGAAAAAGAGGTGGGAAGGGAAAAAAGAAGGAAGGAAGAAAAAGGAAATTTGAAGGAGAGAAGGAAGGTAAGGAGAGAACAGGTAAGGAAGCAAACAAGGAAGGAAGAATAGGTGGAACGAAGAAGTAAGGAAGGAATAAAAGGGATGAGAGCTCACTGCGGGAGGGAAATAAAGTCAGGTGATTGCATGCATCCTGTTTTTAATACGTACCTACGGTCGGGACAGGAAGCGCACACTCTCCTGATGATCGACTCGAGCACCTGCCGATTGATCGTTTTTTTAGAGCCTGATCGCCTCTTTCTTTACAGGTACACTCATCAATTAACCTCAGCGAGATTGCCAAGGAAACAGAGGGTTTCTCAGGAAGTGACCTCAGAGAGATGTGTCGCGACGCGGCGCTGCTGTGTGTCCGAGACTTTGTCCACACTCAGAACGACAGGTAGGTGTCCAGGTGTTTTCAGGTCAGCAGGGTGCAGCGATGTCACGGTTCATGTTTCGGTGATCGAAGGCGATACATTGATAATAACGTGTCAGATATACAGTCAGGTGCATGAAGTGTTGCCTCTGAACATCGCCTCAGTGGATTTCAAATTCAACATTTGTGAAGTGCAGACTTTGAGCTTTAACTAAAGTGCTGCATGAAGTGTTCAGGAATTACAGCCGTTTTTATACACAGTCGTCCGTTTTCAGAGGCTCATTAATAAGAAACATACTGGAGTGAGACCATGAAGAGCTTTAAAAACAAGTCAGGTTATTTTCTAAGTTTTGGAAAGATTTTTATCAGTTTCAATAAACAATTTTCTGTCAGAAAGCTACGATTTAAAAACCTGTTGCTGATGTGATCCCTCCTTTATGATCAGCTGATCCAACACTGGTGGTTTATTAACATCTAACTGCCCTCTGAGCTCATTTACAGCTTTTGTTGTGGCAGCGACTTTGCTGTGTCTGAAAACCCGACCGAAACATTTCAGATTTGGTGTTCGATTCATAAAACTGGTTAATTGACTCTGTACTTAGTTTGCTTTTTTTTGATGAAAAATGGCGGACGGTCTGTGTGGCCTGAGGGGAGCTGGTTATTTTCCTTTGAAAGCAGTTTTTCAGCTGCAGCCTTGTTGCATCGAGTGATTAAAAGTTGTACGACTCTCCTCTGATCGTGGACGATGCGGAGCTGCTCATGTAGGAGTAAAAACGAGTCGCCCTCAGCTCAGTGTTTGGTTTCTCTCTCTCAGCCCTTCAGACGACGCCATCCGTCCCATCCATCAGGACGACCTCCAGAAGGCCATCAGTAAGATGAAGAAGTCCAAGACTGCGGGCGGACACGGCGTCCTGCTGCACGCTGCTCTGGACTAAACGCACCTGAACACACACTGATCACATGATGACCTCAGCTCAGCCTGCAGCCACGGCTTTGATTCCCGGCAGGCTCACGCTGACCTGCGTTTCTACACGTGCCACTGCTTCCTGTTTGTCCTTCAGTCAGCTGATTGGCTGACAGTAATGGACTTTTTTTTTTTTCTCTTAGAATCAGGAAATCCAAAATAAAAGTTGTTTGTAAAGGCAGAGCGGAGATTACTGTCACGCCTCCTCTCTGCTGCCTCCCACACGTTTCTTTCTTAGAGGCTCCTCCCCTTTAATGCCTGCTGCCCTTCCATGGAAATGTTTTAAAATACGTTCTTGTCCCACGGCGTCAGAAGCTGCTGACATCACAGATATGCACACGGTGTCCGTCGGTGCCTTGACGCAGCAGCCACAGCAAAACGTCAGATGCCAAACAGCAGGAACAGAATCTGGATATGGAGGAAAGAGACGGCGGTGATGTCAAGCAAAAGTTTTCAGCCAGAAGACGGCGGTTTGTTTCGCTTAACTCTCACTCGCTGGTCTGGTTTGGTTTGGGTGGTAAAATTGACTCAGCGTTAGAAAAAGATGGCGCCTTATGGCAGCCAGCGCGTTAAAACGTGACGTCCTGAGAGCGAGAACGGGCTTTCAAACCGAGAGGTCTTTTATTGTGAAAATCCACCCTCCCACTGATTTAAACTAAATACAGTAATCAATAAGATGATAAATAAATAACATTTTCAGGATTGGATGTAAGAAACTGTATTTTACAGGTTTGTGACAGAAAGAATAAAATATTTCTTTTAGTTTGAATGAAGAAAATCATTTTTATAGGTGTCTGACAGCACTGACCGAGACGCTGTGCTTTAAAACACGGCATGAAGAGGAGGATAACTTAAAGTTTATTTAGTTCCATAAAATAATTTCATGAACAGGAAACAAATCCCCGTTATTCTTTATTTAATGGACACTTTATTATTTATAGTCCGTTTGAAGTGTATTTATTGGTTCAGTACTCTTTAATGCCTCCTGCTGACCTGCAGCTTCAAACCAAAATAAACTGAAACACATTTGGAGGAAATTATTTGGACATTTTGACCCGTTTTTAGCAGTTTACAGTGTAAAGAAACATGGAAACATGAAGCTGAATGTTTGTTTTGTTGGGATGGGAACTTTTCTTTTTTCCATGAAGTGTACTTTATTTTTATTTTTTAAAAAGCTGAACTGTGGTTTCTGTTTGGACAGATAAACAGAAAGCTGCTGTTAACTGATTCATCGTTCAGTTTATAAAATTTATTTTCCAAAGCTCGCTATCATAGGAAACAGGGAAACATTGGATTTTCACATTAAAATAAGTGGAACTGATGAACTTCCTTTTATTATTGAATCATCATCTCATCTGTGTTTAAACATGCAGGATTTTTTACAGTGTACTTGTTGCCTGTGAAGTTATGATGTAATAACTGCTTGATGATGTAATAAACTGGTCAAAACAACATGTGACTGATGGCATCATCATTACGACAACATATTATTAAACTAATATTTACTAAACTAATATTTAACGGTTTGAAACAATAAAAACAAAAGAAAAAATTATATATTAAATTCAATTTTATTTGTATAGCGCCAAATCACAACAGTCGCCTCAAGGCGCTTTATATTTTAGGGTAAAGTATAATGTAAATAGAATTGTAAAAATCCATGTTCTTTTTAATATGCATGTTTTGTTGCTATAGTTGCAAAAAGTGGGAAAAAATCTTAACTGAAGATGTCAATTCATGCATTAAAGGGTCAGATAAAGAAAAAGCACAGTGGCACAGTGGTTAGCACTGCTGCCTCACAGCAAGAAGGGCCTGAGTTTGAATCCACCATCTGGCCAGGGCCTTTCTGTGTGGAGTTTGTTCTCCCCGTGTCTGCGTGGGTTCTCTCCGGGTTCTCCGGCTTCCTCCCACAGTCCAAAGACGTGCAGTTAGTGGGGTTAGGTTAACTGGTGATTCTAAACTGGCTGTAGGTGTGAATGTGAGTGTGAATGGTTGTCTGTCTCTCTGTGTTTGCCCTGCGACAGACTGGCGACCTGTCCAGGTGTACCCCGCCTCTCGCCCTATGACAGCTGGGATAGGCTCCAGTCCCCACCCGCGACCCAGAATAGGATAAGCAGAAGAAAATGGATGGATAAAGAAAAATAATCGACAAAAATGAAACTTAAAAAAAACTAAAGCGAGTCATTATTTAAAGTTACAATTGTACAAAAGTAATGTATCATTTATGAAAATTCACAATTTTGTTATGATTTTGAGAATTTGAAAGTATTAAAGAAATCATGAATATAATAAAAACTTAATTTTTCTTAATGGAATAACAAAATATAAATGTAGAAAAATAATTTTACATTAAAAGTAAATTTGTTTAAAGGTTTTTTGTTAAAAATATTCAAACAAAAACTTAAACTAATTAAGTCATACTTACTCATATATACACCCAAAAAATGTTTAACAGTATAAAAAGATCATAAATATAACCCAAACTTTATTTTTCTTTATAACGTAAAAATAATAGTTTTATATTTTACATTAAAAATCAGTTCATGTTAAAGGTATGTTAAGGGGTTTCTTAATGGTTTTCATCAATTTTTTAAATTTAAAAATAAAATTAGGACTTTATGTATATATTATGTATACATTATAATTTATGTATAATTTTTTAAATAGTCCTTTCAAAAAAAATTAACACTGACATGAAATTATTTCCCTTATTTTTTTTTAAATAATCTAACTAAATTCATACTTAAAAAGTTAGAACTTTCTTAGTACTTCAGTTTACAGTTGAGAAAAGATCATCTGTCGAACATTGTAACTTTATGATAAAAATCTTTTTGAAAAAATAAAAATTAGTCACAAGCACATAGTATAATATGAAAATATTAATTTATAAAAAGTTTAAATTTTACATTAGTGTCTTTTTTTTAAAACTCTTGCTGTGGTCAGAAGTTTCCATCCACTCATCCTGGGCATGAATATCATGGTAATTTTGGGCCTTTAATGATTTCTTTGAACTGTTCTTTTTCCAGGGTGGAATCATTGGACAGCATACATCTTTAGTAACTGTAAAAAACAGGACCTGGGTGCACAAGTTTGAATGCATGGTGGTGGTAGCATCATGCTCTGGGGCTGTTTTGCTGCCAGTGGTACCAGTATACTGCCTAAAGTGGATGGAATAATGAAGAAGGAGGACTACCTCCAAATTCTTCAACTTCACCTAAAAATCAGCAGCTACATGGCCGAAACCTGGACACAACTGGGTGCTCCAACAGGACAATGATCCCAAACACACATCAAAACTGGTTTGGAAAAGATAAAGCAGGCTAACATTAAGCTTCTGGAATGGCCTTCCCAAAAACCTGACCTCAACCCTACTGAAAATTTGTGGACTATGTTTAAAAGCTGGGTCGGTGCCCCAAAACCAACCAATTTAAATGTATGTAAATATTGGAGCCTGTATGTATAATTTTGATTAGATCAAATCCAAAATAACTTCATGCATGCTGTCCAATCATTCCACCCTAGAAAAAGAACAGTTAACGGCCCAAAATTACCATGATGAGTGGATGGAAACTCCTGACCACAACTGTATTTATCCCCTAAAATTAGGACCTAATTCTTGTATAAATTTAATGTTATTGAATATTTTATTGTTAAAAAAAAAACTTTGCTATAAAAACCTATCCCATAGAAAAGATTAAAGTGATCATAAGAAAAAATACATTTCACACAATTTAATTATCTTTCATATTACAAGATTTAATTCACAATTTTGAGGAAAGTCACCGTATAACCACACTGCAGTCATACTTCAACAGATGTAACTTTATGCTATAAATTCATGTAAACTATTTTAAGAGGAAAAGTCGACATTATGAGGATTATCTCAAAAACTTATTACAAGAAAAAAAATTATTTTAGAATAAAGACTTCAGTTTATAATAATCATGGTAAAGGACTGGTACTTATCTAGCACTTTTCTACTCTATGAGTACTCAAAGCGCTTCATACTACGTGTCTCATTCACCCAGTCACACATTTATACATTTATACAAGCACTTTTTTCTAAACTTAAGTGCTTTTCTAATGTTCACTCACACATTCACACTCCGATGAGCACATCGGGAGCAATTTGGGGTTCAGTATCTTGCCCAAGGACACTTTGGCACGCAGACTGGGGTAACCAGGAACTGAACCACCAACCTTCCAATTGGTAGACGACTCTACCTCCTGAGCCACAGCCACCCAATCATGCTCATAAGATGAAAGTAAGGAGATAAATTTAAATTCTTCCAACTGAAACATCTTCATACTGAAAGAATGAAGAAATTTAGTTTTTTTTTTTACAGCATGAAATATAAACAATATTTTATAAAAATTTTAAATGTTTTGATAACAGGAAATATTTAATTAGAATATATGATTTAGTTTAATCTGATAAATATTTATTATTATGTACAAGATGTGAAACTTATTCTCATTGACAGCCTTTTAACCAGAAGTTTGTTTGTAGTTTCAGATGTTTGACGAACAGATTTTCATGTCGTCTCAGTTTGATTTAAAATGAATGAACTCTGCTCTGTTTCAACAGTGGAAAAATTTTTTTATTAAAGCTTTAAAGTCAAAACATTTGGATGAAGAACAAAGAAACCCACACAGAATAAAAACAACCCAAAAAGTCCTGATTTTGGCACAGAGCTGAAATAAAAAGACACAAAGATACAGAGACCCGAATACAGAAAGATTCAGATCTCAGCACAACACCCTGACCTGAAAAAGGCTTTTATTGTGAAAATCCTAACAGAAAAAAAAAAGATCAGATCAGAAAATCAAACACAATGTGATAAAAAAAAAACAACAACCTGAATAAATTAAATATAAAGCTCATCCACCATAAACTCTTTGAGATTAAAGGTTCAGTTCAGCAAAATCAAACACAAAAATTCAAACAGAAAACTGAGATGGAGTGAGACCTCGCTGCATTTCACCCATCTCACAAATCCGTAGTGTTTACCTGCAGTTTACCTTCCACCCCTTTCTGCTGACCAGAGGAAATTAGAGCACATTTAACTCAATTCTTACCCACAAACACCAGAAACACTCAGAGATTAACATGAAGAGGAGGAGGAGGGTTAAATCTTCACTTCCTGTTTTTTATCCAATCAGATGGGATATTTTAAACTGAACTAGCGGGAAATGAACCTGCAGAGAAACTGTCCGAGCTTCCTTCAGTGATCCGTGATGAATAATGTGAGCTTTAACAGACAGGAAGCTGCTCTCAGAGGGTTCAGTGGCTTTAAAGGGACACGTCACCTGAAACTCGTACATCCTGTTTCTGCTCTCTACGGATCAGCTCTCCTGCTTCTCTGCAGGAGCATTTTTAGGGGTTTTTCTAGCATCGCTTATTTTGTTTTTTAGATGAAGAAATTTTTAAAGTCCGTCATGAGTTAAACTGGTGGAGCTCGGTCCTTCAGGTGTTTCAGGGTGAATATCTGCTGCTGTGGCTCTGTGAGGGTGGAGCTCAGGTTAACTAACTGATGGATGCTTGAAGGCCGTGAAATATCTGATGTCTGATCTGAAGAAAACTTTGAGAGTGACTGGAGCAATGACCAATCAGAGTGCAGAATACTGCTGACTGACATATGAGGGGGTGGAACATGCATTAGAGGGTTATCTAGGCAACCGGAGCCTGGAATGACTGAGGTTACTATAGTGACCAAAACATTTAGACTTAAGAACAAAATGAAAACAAAACCTGAAATAATAAAAACATATACAGGAAGTGTCTTCAGTTTTAGTCAGTTTGCTTTATCGGCACAAACTCAATTTAAAATATTTTATGTTTTAAACATTACCCTCAGTATTATGAGCACCATTTATATTTGTTCTTATGGTTTTACTGAAGGAGTCTGTTCAGTTTTATTTTGAAAAGTCTGAACAGGAAGTTGAACTTTATTGTCAAGGTTTTCAGTGGAAAACAAATGATGGATTTACCGCCATCGTCGCGTTCTTGTCCCTATTGTGGTTATCGAACTACAGGAAATGAAGATGATCGATACAAATATCGTCCTGTTTTATTTCTCTTTCAGTGATTATGGTTATTGCTGCTTCTCTGCCACTCATGAGGAAGTCAGGAGGGCAGAGAAGGATGTGAGGGTGGTGCAGGACATGTATGAGGACAGAGAGACAGTGGTGAGGTGTGCAGTAGGCGTGACAGATGGGTTCAAGGTGGGAGTGGGATTACATCAGGGATCGGCTCTGAGCCCCTTCCTGTTTGCAGTGGTGATGGACAGGCTGACAGATGAGGTCAGGCAGGAGTCTCCGTGGACTCTGATGTTTGCAGAGGACACTGTGATCTGTAGTGAGAGCAGGTGGAGGAGAGCCTGGAGAGGTGGAGGTATGGAGAGAAGAGGAATGAAGGTCAGTAGAAGGAAGACAAAACTATAACTCTGGGAATCTCCAGTCGTGTCAGACAGACTTAGTGCGGGTCTACAGCACGGCCCGGTGTCCTCCACCACCTCCACCTCTCTCTATGCATTTGAATCACATTTAAAGAAGAAAGACTCCTCTTTAAAAGTTTAATAACTGCACATTTGTCGAGTTAAAGAGTGAATCAAGTTTAAAATTATCCACCAAAATAATCTGGATTATAATCCAGCAGCCCTCTGGAAGTTTTTTTAAAACCATAGACTGGATATAAAAGATGGACGTAGCCACGGCAACGTGACCCGCTGGTTTGTGAAGTCTCATCTCAAAGGTGAGCGTTTTCTTCTCACACAGTAAACCCTGCCCTGCTTCCTGCTCTTCTGTGACTCTAACGGGATGAACTTCCTGTTTTTTTTCACTCAGACCTGAAAGCAGCAGCTGAAACCAGAAACTCATCAGGAAAGGGTTTACTGAGCTCAGAGAGGATCATTTTCTCATAGCCTTCTATAAAACAGACAGGAGTCGCCCCCTGCTGGATGTTAGAGAGACTGCAGGTTGAAGGAGCTCTGTCCATCTTTTACCTACAGTCTGTGACAGACAGGAAGCGGACTGTCCCTTTAAAGTCTGACTTTGTCTCTGAGCTGATAAGAGACAGGTCTGAGAGCAGCAGGTGAGCCTGTCAGTCAGAGCTTGGGTCAATAAATCATCACGAGTCACATGATGCTCAGATAACGCTCCTGATTCAAAGTCTGAACCTGGAAACATTTTCTCATTTATTGAATGATTGGATGTTCGCTATCAGGGGGCGGGGCTCCAGTGCTCACAGGTCAGCAGGTGTGTTACAGGTTTACCTGCATCTCTTTACTCTCAGAGCTCTGTGTTGGGCGCTCGGCCCGCCGCCCTCCCCTCGCACTCTCTGTGGAAGTCGCAGCCGTCCAGCAGGTGGCGGTATGTGGCCCGGACGTCCCGGTACAATGGCGCATCCTCCGCTTCCAGCCCGGGGAATCGCACCGGGGACTCATTGATGAGCAGCTGCAGCCGCGGGCCTCGCTGGCAGTCGTACAGCACAAAGAGCAGGTTGGCGGCGTATGGGACAATCCGACTGGTCCGGAAACGCCGACCTGTGAGACGCCAAAGAAGACACTTCCTGTTAGAGCGAGACTCCTCCTCCTCAGAGTCACCTCAAACAGGTGTGTTCAGCTTCAGGCTGACAGCAGATTATTATTTATCTCTGATGCTTATTAGAATCCAATCAGACCGTTCAGAATCTTCACAGGAACAGGAAGTCATCGCTATATCTGGGCAACTTACTCCCTTAGACACACAGATCATGTTTTACATACATATTACATATACAGACATTTTTTACAGACACTTCTGATATTTTATTAATATTTTTCAGAGAAAAATATTAATGCTGGACATATTTTGGACATTTTATTTTTCAGATAATTTTGTGAATGAATTAATTATTCTGTCATGAACTAAATATAAATTTTGAGAATTTTAAGCATTTTATTATTTTTCCATCTTCCAACACGTGACTTCACTAATTGGAATTATTATTAATATATTCATACAAATTTTAGGCAATTTACATTTAGATCATTTTTAACATGATATACATATTGTAGGGTCTTTACCCTAAAATATAAAGCGCCTATAAATTGAATTGAGTTGAACATGATATCATTTTTTTCAACATTTTTTGAGATTAATATTGTATGAACAGTTTTAGATAAAGTTTATTTTTTTAAATATTTTACTGATATTTTTCAGAGAAGAAACTGGTGAATTATTTTTTGTGTATGTGATTAGAACCTGTTATTATTATTCTAAAGTTTTCCAGGCTTGTCTGACAGTTAATTCATATTTTCTGACATTTTGTGCGTAATTTCAGCCCTGAGTTAAAAACGTTTCAGTGATGTTTTGATGTGAAGTGATGCCAGAGAGGGCTCTGCTCTGCTGGTGCTGGACCTGACCTCTGCCTCTGATACCGCTGACCATCACATTTTGCTCGACAGGCTGAGACACTGGGTGGGTATCTCTGGGTCTGCTTTGGAGGGGTTCTCTTCATATCTGTCTGAACGATCCTTTTCTGTAGCTGCCTCTAAGTACAGGTCTTCCTCCACTTCTCTTGCTTACGGGGTGCCACAAGGTTCTGTTTTGGGGCCTTTACTGTTTCTGTTATATCTGCTCCCTCTTCAGCACATTTTGAGCACTTTTAAGGACATTTCTCATCACTGCTATGCAGACGATATTCAGTTATACATCTCCTTTAAGCCCCAGGATGTGTCTAAGCTACAGATCTTGCAGGTGCTTAGACTCTGTTAAAGGTTGGATGGATGACAACTTTCTCCAACTTAATGAAGAGAAAACAGAGTCCTTGTTTGGGCCCTGAAAGATTTATGTCTAAGCTCATGGAAACTCTTGGTCCTCTTCCCACATTTGCTACTATCAGGAACCTTGGTGTAACTTTTCACTCAGCTTTCACTCTGGATGCTCAGGTTAAATTTCTTTGGTTCGGTCTTGTTTTTATCACTTAAGAAATATTGCCAAGTTATTTCATCACATCTGGATTATTGTAATTCATTGTTCACTTGTTTATGTAAAACCTCCTTGAACATCTGCGGGTTGTTCAGAATGCTGCTGCAAGGCTTCTCATGAAGTCTTCTAAGTACTCTCGTGTTACACTGCTGGTGATTCAGCTGCACTGGCTCCCCATCAACTTCAGAGTCTACTTTAAGATTCAGATTTTGACTTTTAGAGCTCTGCGTGGACAAGCACCAGCATACATCAGAGAACTTTGACATCCATACATTCCCAGCAGGTCCCTGAGGTCATGTGATCAGGGCTTTTGCAGCAGTGTCCCCCAGACTCTGAACTCTGTCCGTCTGAGCCTGAGATCGGTGGACTCGGTGGTCTCTTTTAAAAAGCAGCCTTTTAAAGACTCGCCTTTTTAAACTGGCTTTTGGGAAACTTTGGTTTTTATGTTCTGGCATTTTTTTGTTGTGATCTTTATATGAAAGGTGCTACAGAAATAAAATTTTACTTTACTTCACTTCACTTTATGCAGAAATGAAAACAGATGGTATTAATAATAATTATTAATTAATTAATTAATTTTGACACATTTTATAAAAATATTTGTAATTTTTCAGATGTTTTATTTTATAAATAATAATTTATAAATAATTTTTAGACTTCTCACGTCTGATCCCAGTCACTCTCTGCTCTCTGATTGGATGCTTGGATGGAGGCGGGGCTTCATACCGTGCTGTGAGTGGTAGTTGCTGGCAGTGGGCGGAGTCTGATCTTTGTAGAGTCCCAGCAGAGAGAGGAGGGGGAGGAGCGTCTCAGCGTGGCCCACCAGGATGGAGGCCGGCTCTGGGGATGCCTCGGTGGACCTGACGGAGACACACGATTGGTTAGCATCAGCAATCAATTGATTGATAAATCAGCTCCAGCAGAGCTGATGACTCCAGATGACTGTGATCTCCTTTAAGCCGTTTGATTAAAAACACAAACTTGGTTTAGACAAGTTTTCTTAGAAACAAGCCTCGCCACTCGGCAGCCATCTTGAAAGGCCCCCAGGCAGTTATGTGAGCAGTTATTTTGAAGCATCAGCTCAATGATCTTTAATTACATAATGAACCACCTTCAAACCTGAAAAAAACCTGATAAACGTTTGCTGACTTTGCCCCAAAAATCAGGTTTAGCGAGCTTTTTTCTCCTAAAACTTAAACTGCGACCGCCATCTTTGGAGCCGCTTTGTAAACAAATAAAACACCACAGCGGTGAGTTTCAACCAGCGGCGGTGCCACCCACCTGCGAGGACGTCCGGCTTTGTCGAGCGTCCTGAAGACGTGATGGAAGAGCAGACAGCTGGACAGGCTGCTGATCTCATGGCCGTGAGAGCGCTTCCAGTACTGCTTCAGGTCCGACTTGTACTCCAACACCTGCAGACGGCGAGCAGGGAGAAGAAACCCAAGGGTCAATTACAGACCCATTAAAAACATCAAGGTCACGGACAGACGGACGGACAGGTTCCTCATCACGAGTTCACCCAGCAGCTCAAACATGCAGATCAAACGCTGATCGCATTCTTTTGACGTCACGCCGTTAATCTTTGGTTAAATATAAACACAGGAACACTCAGATGAATTACTTGAATAAAGCGGAATGACCCTTTATTGTGGCCGACAAGTCGCCGTTACCTTTGCATCGCTCTCGTCGAACAGGAAACACCACGGCGAGTGCTCGGATTTGATGGACAGCTCGTAGGAGCACAAGAAGAAGGCTGCTTCCACCAGATCTACAGGAGGCACAGAGGGACAATCTTCATCAGCACCGACAGCATCTGGAAGGCTTTAACCTGCACCAAGCTGGAGCTCCACAGAGCCCACTCACTGTGGACCGGCTCGAGAGCGCCACCTGTGGGACAGGAAGTCCGCAGGGGGCCTCCCCCCACCCCTGAAAAAGTTCCTTCAGACAGACGTGAAACTACAGTTTTCTTTCTGTGTGTGTGTGACCTGGTGTGAGTCGGTGGTGAGGAAGGCCCAGCCTGTCGGCCATCCTCCTCCTCACTCCCTCCATCTCCTCGCCGTGTTTGAACTTCTCCACCTCCAGCAGCGCCGTGCGGTTCTTCTCCACGCCCTCTACGTAACCACGACAACGCTCAAAGAAACGCATCAGCTCGTCGTCCACCTCATGGCTGTACTCCATCTCAACGTCTGCACACACACATGCATGCACACACACACACACACACACACACACACACACACACACACGCAGAGATCAGAGGTCAAACTCAAGGACACACCTGCACATTACCCAGAATGCCTCTGGGCTACCGTCGCTCACCGTGGCGCCCCCAGTGGCGCTGCAGCCCCTCCTGAAACGCCTCCATGCTGCTCACACAGCGATGCTTCGAGCTGCTCAGGAAATGGACCCTCCTCTTCCTCACGTTCTCCTCGGACAGCAGAGACGGAAACAGGGACGCCAGGCGGCTCGCCAGCTGACGCAGGTCATCCCGGCCCTTCATCACCAGCTGACCTGAGGAGGAGGAGGAGCATCATCATCATCATCATCATCATCACAGCTGCTACAAACGTGTTGGAGTGTAGAAAGTCCAACGTTCTCTGAGCTTTTCTTCTCACGAAGAATTTAATATTCACAGGAGGAAAATTTCAACATGTTCACAGGAATATTTTTACTGTTCAGAAACATTTGAACTTTCCATGTGACACAAAGTAACACTATACAAGTTAAACTAGAAAAATTCACGTTTTTAAAAACTTTAACTTCATAATTTTCAGCATCTTAAATGGAATAACTTAGAAAATGTTTGTAAACTGGATTATTTTCACTTTAACTGGAATATCTTTTTCAGCTGTTCAGTTAGAATATTTGTAAACATATTCTAACAATTTTACTTTAGTCTTTTTTCAGGAATATTTTCAAGTATAATTTATTCTGGAATATTTGACAGTTTAGCCGGAATATTTTCAGTGATATTTCCTGATGTGTATGCTGATCTACTCTGATTAGTATTTATGTTCCGGGGCTCTCACCGTCCATGTCCTCGGTGTACCACGCCTCCCAGCGGCTCCGGATGTCCTGCAGCCAGCCCTCGGAGCTGCCGGAGCCTCTGGAAGCTTCGGTCCGGACCAGCTCGCTCAGTTTCTGGATCCTGCGGATGTTCTTGACGGTCGGGTAGCGGCTGCCGTGCCTGATGACAGCGGTGAGGTGGATCGGGGAGCAGTGCTCTGCGGGTGGCGGTCTCAGGATGGATGGGTCCGCGGACAGCGGGTCCCGCAGCAGGTGCGGGTTCACCTCCTCGTACCGGGTTTTCGTCCCGAAGTACGCGGCGATGTGCGGGATGTCCGGGACCGACAGAGAGGCGAAGGACAGGCGGGGCATGAGCAGGCCGAGAGCGGCTAGCAGCACACCGCTGGAGGGCTGAAAAACGGAGAACATGTCGGCAGGAACCGGAGGACTGAACCGGGTTAACAGCCGCCGCCTGTTTGCTTTGTTGATGTTCCGGGTTGGTGTGACCTTCAACCTCGTAAACTCCCGCTCTGCAGGCCGACCAAAAAGGATCCGGGAGATTTAAAATCGATATTATAAATAAGTATTGAAACAAAAAATCTCCCCGGACTAATTTTACTGACATTAAAGGTTTGATAAAGATCACTTTGACTTCCCGAAGCCTAAAAATAAGAAACACTTATGGCAAGTTTATTTAACCACAATACAGCTTCCGCTTAGCAAAAATCAAAATAAAAGCCCCAACTTGTTTGTTTCTTTCAAAGTAAAAGTTTCAATAACAACAGCAAAAGCATTTTATTGTCGGCATTCAAAATAAACACAAAAACATTTAGAGGAAAAAAAACAATAAAAGTAATTTAAAGAATCTGAAACAAATTAAAGATAAAAGAAGACCTAACGGAGTAGTTGTTACTGGCTAACCCTGGATTGTACTGATACATCTTAACTGAGATCCACTTTACGTCCAATTGGTTCTTCCTAAGGCTTTTGGACCATTAAGGCTTCCATGCTTTAGGTGGTCATCAGCATGCCAGTGCTTCTTTAACAGAGCTGCTGCACCAGGTTGTGAGTATGCCTGCACTCTGGTCACATGGGCTCTGGGTAGTGAGAATGTTTGGGACTTGTCATGTATATAATATGGAACTGATTGAGTACTTGGGACAGTCCATTTGTGCAGGATGTTTTAACTGTGGTGTCTGAGGAAGGGAAAACGACTTTTATCACTCGACTCAACACACATTGGACACATGAATACAGAGCAGGCAAACTTCATCTCCTGCAGTTATTTTTTAAAAGTTTTAAAATCCTTCTCCTCACATACAAAGTCTTAAAAAATCAGGCCCCATCATATCTTACAGACCTCATAGTACCATATTATCCCAATAGAGAACTTCGCTCTCAGACTGCAGGCTTACTTGTGGTTCCTAGGGTATTTAAAAGTAGAATGGGAGGAAGAGCCTTCAGCTTTCAGGCCCCTCTCCTATGGAACCAGCTCCCAGTTTGGATTCAGGAGACAGACACCCTCTCTACTTTTAAGATTAGGCTTAAAACTTTCCTTTTTGATAGAGTTTATAGTTAG
>VUQI01040591.1:18717-28816 GCA_015106735.1 Paratilapia polleni | reverse complement strand
GCTCTCCACCAGTCTTTCATGTTGCTGTTGGGTGACTTTATGCCATTCCTGGTGCAAGAATTCAAGCAGCTCAGCTTTGTTTGATGGCTTGTGACCATCCATCTTCCTCTTGATCACATTCCAGAGGTTTTCAATGGGGTTCAGGTCTGGAGATTGGGCTGGCCACGACGAGGTCTTGACCTGGTGGTCCTTCATCTACACCTTGATTGACCTAGCTGTGTGGCATGGAGCATTGTCCTGCTGGAAAAACCAATCCTCAGAGTTGAGGAACATAGTCAGTGCAGAAGGCAGCAAGTTTTCTTCCAGGATAACCTTGTACGTGGCTTGATTCATGCGTCCTTCGCTAAGACGACACTGCCTGACTCCAGCCATACTGAAGCATCCCCAGATCATCACTGATCCTCCACCAAATTTCACAGTGGGTGCGAGACATTGTGGCTTGTAGGCTTCTCCAGGTCTCCGTCTAACCATTAGATGACCAGGTGTTGGACAAAGCTGGAAATTTGACTCATCAGAGAAGATGACTTTACTCCAGTCCGCTATGGTCCAATCCTTATGGTCTTTTGCAAACTCCAGCCTGGCTCTTCGCATGACTCAAGCCACGTACAAGGTTATCCTGGAAGAAAACCTGCTGCCTTCTGCTCTGACAATGTTCAGAGCGAGTGAGAGTGAGAAACTGATAATTTTGCAGTGGTCTCTTAATTTTTTCTGGAGCTGTATATGAAAGAAAATAAGGAAAAGCATAAAGGGTACCCTTTAACAGTTCAAAATTAAACTTGCTAGTGGTATGTGGTGAATAAGCAAACAAACAAACAAACAAACAAACAACAACAACAACAAAACAAAACAAAACGGGTAGTAGATGTTTTTATGTTAAAAATGGGTCATTTTAGTCCGTTGGTAGGTGGTTACTAGGCAATGTAATGGCATCACAATATATCATGCAAAATTCAGCTTTTGTGGATATAAATGAGATGTTACTGTCATGAAATCAAAATCATAGGATGGTTTTTTAAGTTGTTATATGTGTATAAATGCTAAAAACATGTAATTTTAGCCTGTTGCTAGGTGGTTGCTAGGCAACATGATGATGTCATAATAGCTAAAATACAATAGATAAGAACCTTCAGGGGCCTAAAACATATACGTGTACCAAATATGGTTGCTCAGCTCCTGATGGTCTAGGAGGAGTTTGCAGACAAAGAAACAAAAACACAGACAGACAGAGTTTTCATGTATCATAATAAGATGCCAACATTGTATATCTGTGATAAGATAAAATAATGTTTAATTTGTGTTTTCGGCTCTAACGTTGACTCAGCATATCAGTGTTTTACGATATTAACCTTCAATCAGTGGCATAGCAGGAAATTGTGCGGATGGTAGAGCACAAGCTACGAACAATCCAGGATTCTTCCCATCAAAAACGTGTAATCCAAATAGCCACTAGCAGTCAAAATGGGAACCTTTATTTTCACACTAAATTGTGCTACCTAAAGTTATTAGCATTTGCTGGATCAAGGGTAAAAAACACAACACTGACTGACCATATGCCATCAGCTTGTCGGTTTCACACATAGAATTCATTTGCTTTAACAAACCTTAGCAAACAGGGTGCCTTTCATGATGTCTCTGTGCTTCCCGTACTTGCATCCCTTTCTCATATCTTAGCTCCTCCCAGTGAGGATGTGACAGACAAAGTGTAGCTACTCTTTAAAGAGTTTCTTAACACCAGGCTGAAAATCTGTGTTTATTGCCCTCTCCGATACATGTTTGCACCTGTAACCACACCTTAATGTTGTGTGGTCCTTAAGTCAAACTGTACATCACAGCAACAGGGACGGGTCTTCTTCTCTCATGTTGGCCTGAGGTCAGATGCTGATAAATAAAAAAAAAATCAATGTATCTATTTGAGTTACTTTGTTACAAATCATGAAATCATCATTTAAGTATGCAGTACTGGAGATTTTATGGGAGTGGCTCGTGTCCTGTTTCCACATTCAAATGAGCATCAGGGCATTACATGAACAGATGCAGCAGAGCTCACCTCTGAACACACTCCAGGGAAGTCATTCGTGTTACGTTCTTTGGTAAAAGCTTCTTGCGATTTTTGACTATAGAGGGCAGCGATGAGCCCTTTTAGTGTGGATTTTTAGTGTGGCTTGCCTTTTTTCACTCACACATCGTATTGTCAGCATTTGAGCCAGACAGAGAAACCTTAAAAAAACTGGAAATATGATGTGCCACAAATGTGAGGCAAATTATTTTATTTTTTTTTCCGGTCACAGCTTTTTTTCCCCTCTCTCCTTCAGTGTCCTTCAAAGAGTTTTGCACTGTAACTGTGGATAAACACAATGACTTGGAAAGGCATGTGATATTCTAGCTTATATCCTTGTGATAGATATGGTAAATTGTCTATGACATCCTGGAGCAGTTGTGGCTTTCTGTTTCTAGTTTTGCAGTTTTCAGCTTGATATAATTTGATGTCCTTACAAACTTAATTTGGTTCATGCTGTAGGTAACGAATATTTTGAACACTCCTCTCCTCTGAAGTTATTTTCACTCACAAGGCCAGAGCATGTAATCAGATCACAGGGTAATTTAATCAAAACATCCAGTCTTTTGTAATGCAAACGATCGGTGGTATTTACCCTTCAGAAACAGGAATGCTGGTCAAGGGTACAATTTATGGACTCGTGATCAGACAGCACAGACGCTGTGGGAATCATGGGAATGAGCAGCATTTTTGTTCGTTTATTTTTATAAATGCATTGCCCTCTCCTGAGATTGCTTTGATTTTCCTTCTTTGCTGAGTTTGTATGGTGTTCCTCCTTGCCAGCCTTGTCATCTTGACATCTGTAAAATCTGTTGAAACTTTCTAGGTTAAACAAATGTGAAATTATTGGACTGATGCAAAAGCTGGATTTTGTTGTGTTTTTTCCCTTTGGACTACATTATAATTTTCAAGTGGGTTATTTAATACTAAACTAGTCATGTTTTATGTGAAGAGATGAAGTTTGATATAATTTGAAAACTTGATTCCAACTAAATCACGAAGGATGCCGTCTGAGGGAGAGAACACCTGAGAAGCATCAGTGACAGGTTAGACAGGCAATTAGAGTAACTCGAATGAAGGGATTATTTATTTAGTGATTCATTTATACCATTTGCCACGTCAGGACATACAGTGCAATGTCTTTTTTAGCTTATACAGTCACCAGACACTTAATTAGATAAACCTTGCTATTACTGGGTAGGACCCCCTTTTGCCTTCAGAACTGCCTTAATTCTTCATGTCACAAATTCAACAAGGTGTTGGAAACATTCCTCAGAGATTTTGGTCCATAGTGACATGATAGCATGACACAGTTGCTGCAGATTTGTCGGCTGCACATCCATGATTTGAATCTCCCGTTCCACTGCATCCCAAAGGTGCTCTGTTGGATTGAGATCTGGTGACTGTGGAGGCCATTTGAGTACAGTGAACTCACTGACATGTTCAAGAAACCAGTTTGAGATGATTTGAGATTTGTGACATGGCACGTTATCCTGCTGGAAGCAGCCATCAGAAGATGGGTACACTGTGGTCATAAAGGGATGGATATGGTCAGCAACAATACTCATGAAAGGCCGTGGTGATTAAACAATACTCAGCTTGTACTAAGGGGCCCAAAGTGCAAAAGAAAATATCCTCCACACCATGACATCACCACCACCAGCCTGAACTGTTGATATAAGGCAGGATGGATCTATGCTCTCATTTGGTTGTTTACACCAAAATTCTGACCTTACCATCCAAATGTTGCAGCAGAAATCGAGACTCATCAGACCAGGCAACGTTTTTACAGTCTTCTATTGTCCAGTTTTGGTGAGCCTGTGCGACTTGTAGCCTCAGTTTCCTGTTCTTAGCTGACAGGAATGGCACCTCTTCTGCATACCTTTGTTGTAACAAGTGGTTATTTGTGTTACTGTTGCCTTCCTATCAGCTTGAAGCATTCTCCTCTGACCTCTGACACCAACAAGTCATTTTAACCCAGGGAACTGCCGCTCACTGGAAATTTTCTCTTTCTTAGACCATTCTCTGTAAACCCTAGAGGTGGTTGTGTGGGAGAATCCCAGTAGATCAGCAGATTCTGAAATACTCAGACCAGCCTGTCTGGCACCAACAACCATGCCACGTTCAAAGTCACTTAAATCACTTTTTTTCCCCCCATTCTGATGCTCAGTTTGAACTTCAGCTGGTCTTCTTGACCACATCTACATGCCTAAATGCACTGAGCTGCTGCCATGTGTTTAGTTGATTAGATACTTGCAAAGAGAGTTGAACAGGTTGAGCAGTTGAACAGGTGTACCTAACAAAGTGGCCAGTGAGTGTATGTTGAATCATGATTTTGCATTGCAAAAGCTTTTTCACATTTAGTGACTTTGTTTGAACAATAATTTATAGTGTTCATCATTTATTTAGTCATATCCTGCTTTAAAATCTGAATTATTTTCTAAGAGGAGGAAAGACTTCTGTTTAAAGTACTGATACTTCAGTATAAACTTCACTTACTTCACTTGTTATACAACTATAAGATGTCCTTTGTCAGCTGCTTTTGTGTCTTGACGTGTCTTTTTGGGTCTTGATTGTAGTTTTATTCAGTGAGATGATATTTGTCTTTGTGCAGCTTTTTATTCTTGCGTCCATTACGATAACACTTTACCCAGATTGCACCAGATAGGAAGAGCAACTCTTAATATGTCTCAATAAATGGCAAAAAGTATGAAGACACTTAACATTTAGACTAAATCGCTAATAACATGGAGCTGAAATCTGACCTTCAGGTGTATCTGGAGTTTTTCCAGTGTTTTGTTGAAAGTCCAAAATCAGCTGTTATTTCAGACTGTTCTGTCCTCTTACATGCCCTGTGTTCTCACTTTTATTGTCTCTCTTATCTCTCAGGTTCAAAAATGTCATGTTTGACATTTCACCCACTGAGGAAGTTGGAGACTTTGAGGTGAAGGCCAAGTTTATGGGGGTCGAGATGGAAAAAGTCCAGCTTCATTTCCAGGTAAATATTTCCCATTTAGAAAGCTCACTAGTCAACACCTCACTTTGGTGACAGGTGGTTAGATTTCCTGTTCTTTTCTATGGACTACTGGCAGGAATTGTAATGGAAATAAGCCAGTAATGTCAAAGTCTGACTGAAGTAAGAGTTTAGCGATGTACACATACAGTGTATGAATGTGTCTTTACAGAACAGCTCAGACTAAACTAAAATGTAAATCCCAACAGGAGTGTACCATATGTGTAGCAGCAGAGCATTAACAAGCTGGTTTGATTGATGTTGGCAGGATCTCCTTCAACTGCAGTACGAAGGTGTGGCTGTCATGAAGATGTTTGACAAAGCCAAAGTGAACGTCAATTTACTGATCTTCCTCCTGAACAAGAAGTTCTATGGAAAATAAATAAAGTGGAGAAGGAAACGGAGGGGGAAAGAAACTGGTTGTGCCTTTTTGACAGTACTGAGTTTGTTGAACAACACAAAACATCACAAGGTGCCGTGTTTTGTTTCATCTGCTTATAATTTGATGGATCACACCAAAATGAAATGTTGTTGTCCACTTTATGACCTTGTATTTTTCCACATGGTGATTGTAAATGTAATATATTTTTAAGAATTAAATTGTAATGGTATTTATGGATTTTTTTTGTCAAAAATGTCAGGAAACTTGTTGAGAAACTTTGAAGGTTTGATGGAAATTTCAGATTGAGCAGCACTGTCCTGTTTTAGAAATGGAGCTCTGCAGCAATCTCCCGCTGTCCTGCAAGGCTGTATGAATTACTATAGTGCCTTTTTAATTAAAGAATTTAAAGAAACTTGTTCAATGTTTTATTAATTAAAACATTTTAAAAGCTACAGTTGATGTATCTTTATATGTAGTAGTTGCTATATAAATGACTTCTAATACTTAAACAGTATTCATAATAAATTACACATGTCCAAAACCTTTGTTTTTTTTAAATTATTATTAGTTTATGGAAATTCATTATCGGTGATATGTGCTTTCTCAGTTGGTCTGCCAAACGTCCACTTCGTTGAGGAAAATGATATATGGCTGTATTTTGGCTTGAAGATCCAGGTCACTGACACACATTCCTCTGTTAAATGGGAGGAAATGTGCAGTGAAGAGGAGGTGGAGTTTCCTCACTGGCCTGTAATAACTGATGCTTAAGCAACTCTTCTGTCAAACAGATGATTTCCACTCTCTTTTTAAATAGTTGGAGGATACACAGTAAAGCCATGCATCACCTGTTAATTAGCTTGCTTGTATTTTCTCTTCAAAGCTCAGCACACCCATCTGAAAATGGTAAGTAATTTTCTCAAACTTTCATTTAGGATGATATGACTGCAGTTTGCACAGCCTTGCACTCTGTTGGGGTTTAAAAATCTAGACCACACTATGCAGAGGAGTGGCTGTGTTCACCTTTACACATTTAAATGCTAATCAAGTGACTCTAAGGATAAATGTAATAATTGCATTAATCTGAAAGTTTACTGGAGTTATTAAAGAACGACATTTGGGGTATCTTTAAAATGCACGGTACTTGAGCAGGTTGCAGTGCAATGTTCATGTTTAACAGCATTAGGACAAGGTTGGACCTGTCTATGAAATGTAAATGTAAGTTTTTTGGAAGTTAGGTCATCTTTTTAAAGTGTAGGGTTGTTAGAGTGTTGTGTATCCCTTCAGTTTAACCACATTCTGCTTTATTTTTTGTCTCTTTAAGGCTCCATGCACCTCCCACGGACCTTTTCTGGTCACTATGTAGTGATCCCAAATGAGCCATCAGACCATATCGACCTGTCCTCCTTAGATGATGGGGGTTCTGGTTCAGGGTCGGCGCAGGAGCCCACAAAAAGACACCACCCGCACCTCCATCATCCCCGGAAGCACTATTTTGTCTCAGAAGAAACCAAAGCATATCTCAAGGGTGGCCTGACCACCCGTTTCATCCCCACCGTTTACCTCTTGGTCTTCATCATCAGCGTGCCCCTCAACTTTGTTGCCATGATTATGTTTGTGCGTTACATCCGTCCCAGGAAGCCGGCTGTCATCTACATGCTTAACTTGGCCTGTGCTGACCTGCTGTTCGGCCTGCTCCTTCCCTTTAAGATCGCCTACCATTATCATGGCAACAACTGGATCTATGGCTCCTTCATGTGCAGAGTTGTCACTGCAGCCTTCCACTGCAACATGTACTGCTCCGTCCTGCTTGTGATGTGCATCAGCATTGACCGTTTCCTGGCTGTGGTTTACCCAATGAACTCTCTCACATGGCGCAGCCCTCTAACAGCTTCAGTTGTGTGTGCTGCTATGTGGCTCTTATCTCTAGGAGGAGTGTTCCCCCTCCTGATCTCAGAACAGACCTTACATTTATCAGCTCTGGGCATCACAACATGCCATGATGTACAGGATGTAGGAAAACTACAATCTTACTATCTTTACTTCTTCCCCATCTACTCCTCTGTGTTCTTCTTCATCCCTTTTATATTCACTGTTGTCTGTTATGTACGCATCATTCAGGCTCTGGCAGAAGCCAATGTGGAGAACCGCTCCAAGAAGACTCGAGCCATGGCGATGGTTGTGCTTGTGCTGCTGGTGTTTGTGGTCTGCTTCACCCCCACCAACATCATCCTCATGGTTCACTATTTTCAACTGGCTCACAAGTCCAGTGACGGTTCCTACCAGGCATACCTGCTCTCTATGTGCATAGGCAGCCTCAGCTGCTGTCTGGATCCAGTCCTCTATTACTTCGGCTCCTCTCAGTGCCAGAAGCAGGTGGCAGCACTACTCAGATGTAGGCAACTGGTACGGGCAGAGATCAGCTCGGATACACACAGCACAAGAACCAGCGGATCAACAGAGAGCAGCAGATCATGCAAGATGGAGAGTGTTCAGACTGAAATGGGGAGCCATTACAGCAGGCTGATGGCTTAAGTAAACAGACTGAAAAACTGTTCAAACTTTAAACTGTATCCACAATGTAAAAGACTACTTCAGACTCAGTGTTTGCTTGAATTGTTTAGAAATGCACAAACTGGACTACAAGAAATTTGAAACTTGGTTTGGTGCAGAAGTTGGCGTCCAGTGGCTGTGCAGGATGTATTTGTACAGGAATAAGCATATTGGATGTTTGTGTTTACATAAAAACAGCCAGCTTTTGTTATTTTGTAATCATTAAATACATTCACCACTTTGACAGTGTAATATGTTGGCTGCAGTCCACAATAAGAAAAGCAGAACTTGTTCAGTAATTTCTTTTGAATTTTTGTAATATAACTTTGTTTTCAGAGAGTTATGGGTATTACAGTTAGTGGATCATTAATAAAACAGCTTTAATCTGCAAAAAATATCATGCATGATGTAGTAATCTGCATTAAGATGAGACAAAAACTGCTTTTGATATGATTTTCACAATATAATACAGTTAATATGTAAATATTTAAAGGAGGTTAAATAATTTATCACATCGCATTCATGCAGTCAAAACCTATGTGTGTGTAAAGTACAGACAGTAACAACGCTGTGTGTATTTTCTTTTAATACATGCTGTTGTGTGGATCTCTTCGTCTCTTCTTTATTGCTGCTTACTCTGTGCTCTCTTTGTCGTCAGGGCACAGCTCTGAAACAGGTAGGACAAATAAGAGAAACTGTAAAACATCAACAAATGGGACTGTTTCCCTGAGCAGGATGGAGAGTTGTGGCTCCATTTCCTGACCATGTGCACTGTACTTTATGGACTCAATCCAAAAATAATGAAGACCTAAAATATAATCGTGCTTAAACATTACACTTCACAGGGCAAGATCTCCACCTTGTGGCAGTTTGTGCCAGTTGCTGTGTCCAGGAAAGATGTATTATTGGAGGTTTTTGAATAGTTGCTGACCTGTTTTGCTGTCATAGCTGTGGTAATCCTCTGGGAAGTTCAAGCACCCAGCTTGTTTCTTGAAAATTTCAACATCTTTGGGATCTATTTTTCCTGTCCTTGCTGAAAGCAAAGGGAGAATTAAAAAAAAAAAAAAGGAGTATGCCGGTTTAAATCCCAGATTAAATGTGCTGAGAAGTGAAGGACTTACTGAACTGCAGGATGTATCTGCCAGTGACATCCCCGTTTCGAAAGGTGTCGGTCCACAGCAGGCAGTCAGAGCAAGTCTGCAGGATATGTCCTTTGTGGTCTGACAGATTTTCTTTCAAAGCACAGTGATGGGTTATTATATGGAATTCTTTATAGGGAGATCTATTGTTTTGGAGATTTTTGTCATTGCTGATTAGACTAAAGATAAATTCATCTATCTGTAGTTCACTTACTGCGAAATGTGGTTGCAATTCCTGAGACTGTTGCATTTACCTCCCCTGAGATACACCGGTTACTGAGAAACAAGAAGGTGTGACAGAAGCTGGTTTTCATAAATTTTTTTTTTCATTCTAATATAGAGAAGACTTAACATAAGATATTGAAATAACCTAATCACCAAACTCACAAGCAATAATCTCCCCATCGTAAGGTCACAATTTGATCACTGGAAGTGGGAGACAAGTCAATCCAGGAGCTTTTCAGAGACTCCAGTGCATTGTGGTACTGCTTGGGGTCGCCAGCTCCCATCACATAAATCCATTTTCCAAACACCTTAATGCAAAAACAAAGATACATGCAACTGTATCTTTAAAGCTGGTGCTTACATGTTTAAATAAACTTAAGCATTATTGACATAAACGAGAGAAAAAGCAACACATGTATAACTTACCAGTTTGGGGTCCTCTGGCATAAAAGGCTTGACCAGGTCCTTACAGTCAGGTGCCGAGGCAGCACCGAGGGAAGTGAGAGCCAACAGAAATACAACAACAGGCAGAGCCATGGTCAGCCAGAGGATGTTTGCCGAACCTGTAACAGAAAACGTCTAACACTGATTCATTTTCCCTCCGGGCTTCACACAAAAGTTGTTGTGTAAGTGTGAATACTGAAGGGGGGGGTCCTACATGCTCAAATGCACCAAAGAAGGTTTCCTACCACACATACAGTTTTTTTTTTTTTTTTTTTTCCCCAGCTTTGAAA
>VUQI01040590.1:0-11231 GCA_015106735.1 Paratilapia polleni | reverse complement strand
CTGACTGTTGGGGTTTTCTGTCTAATATTGTAGGGTCTTTACCCTAATATATAAAGCGCCTTGAGGCGACTGTTGTTGTGATTTGGCGCTATATAAATAAAATTGAATTGAATAAATTGAATTTAATTGAAAAAGCCTTCTCTTGACCCAGCTGTCTTAACTAATTATCGACCAACCTCCAACTTTTCTTTTATTTCAGAAATTCTTGAAAGAGTAGTTATAAACCAACTCACTGATCATCTGCAAAGAAAGGATTTAGTTGAAGAGTTTCAGTCAGGATTTGGAGTGCATCACAGCACAGAAACAGCTCTAGTGAAGGTTACTAATGACCTTCTTATGGCCTCTGACAGTGGACTCATCTCTGTGCTTGTCCTGTTGGACCTCAGTGCAGCATTTGATACCACTGATCACAATATTTTAGTACAAAAAGTAGAACACACTGTAGGTATTAAAGGAATCACACTGCAATGGTTTGAATCTTACACTGCCCTGCACCAAAAAATAAAATTTTTACTGATTGCCAGAAAACAGTTACTATAACCTAATTCAATGATGGTGAGTTCAAAAATACCAATAAAAATATTCAATCACATACAGTTTTGCCACAAAATGCAAATCCACTTTTTTCACATATGGTCCATTTGTGCTCATTGTATTTCAGCAGTTTGTTTTAACTGGACAGAATGAGCACTCAGCACGGTTGCAAAGTAACTGCCATTATGCAGTAGGGCACATTTTAGGCTGGCTTTGAGCTGTGACTCCCTCCATACCATTGGAATACCAAACCCAAGCTCTTTCTTTTTCCCTTAGTCCATGTTTGGAGGTTTGCCACACACACCCGGCAAACTGAATGAGGTGCCCATGGCTTGTGTTGGTTGCCCAATTTCATACCAAAATGAGCAAAATCTGCCTTTTTCACAAAATCTGTTATGTTTTGTCACTGTTTGGATGTAGTGAAGGATCCACAGATAGGTAGCAAAAACATCTTGATCATGTTTACAACTGCCACTTGTAAAAAAAACATGACATGATAGGGCAAAATGGATATTATTTTTGAAATCAGCGACCCAAAATTAGTAAAGAACAAGTGTTAGATTTCATACATTAAATATGATGCAGGGCAGTGATATCTATCTGATAGACTCCAATTTGTTCATGTAAATGGGGAGTCTTCTTCACACACTGCCTCCAGTGACACTGTGAGGAATCTTGGAGTAGTTTTTGATCAGTATATGTCCTTCAACACACAAATTAAACAAATATGTAGGACTGCTTTCTTGCATTTGTGCAATATTGCTAAAATTAGAAAGATTCTATCTCAGAGTGATGCTGAAAAACTAGTTCATGCATTTATTACTTCTAGGCTGGACTATTGTAATTCATTATTATCAGGTTGTTCTAAAAGTTCCTTAAAAAGCCTTCATTTGATCCAGAATGCTGCAGCGAGAGTACTGAGTTAAATCCAGAATCAAAATTAAAATCCTTCTCCTCACATACAAAGTCTTGAAAAGTCTGCTGGAGGTTTCTTCCTGTTTAAAGGGAGCTTTTGTTTCCCACTGTCACCAAGTACCTGCTCATTAGGGGGTCGTCTGATTGTTGGGGTTTTTGCCTAATATTGTAGGGTTTGTAGCCTACAATATAAAGTGCCTTGAGGTGACAGTTGTGAATTGGCGCTGTATAAATAAAACTGAATTGAGTTGAACTGAAATGACTGATTAGATGACTGATCCATTAAGTTTTTATATCGACCAACTAATCCTTTCAGCATCAACCTAGTTTGTGAAGCCTATTAACTGAGGAATTGTACAGAAAAACTACAGTGTGCTTTAAGATGCTTGAGGTTTGAAAAGGTACTGCAGTCAGTGACAATTAGTCAGGACAATTACAATGTTAGAAACTGAATCTGAGCTTCATTTATCCAGGTTGGCACCATTGAGACTGCAAATTCCTTTTCCAATAGAGAACAGACAAAAATGGCAGCGGGAATAGATTTAATTAGAGACAGAGCAGTAGCAAAGACTTTTCATCTAATCACAGTGTAGAGCAGAGTGAGAGGATTCAACATGTTTTCACAAAGGCATTGCAACTCTAAACTTCATAAGTACTTACCTGAAGAAGGTGCATGTGAGAACAGTCTCTAGTATTTCCAGTAGAGAGTACTGAGCCTTTCATGACTGCACAATATTTGCGGTCAAACGCATTTATGATAACAATAATATCAGGATATCTATATAGACAATAAAAAAAAATGATGCTGTCAGTCAAAATCATTCTCAACTTTATTTTATCTCACTTAATGTAGTGCATTCTCACGAAGGAGCAAGGGCTATAGTTCAAATGCTCTGACAGCAGAGAACAGGGAAAGAACAGCAGCAAGAGAACGAAACAAAATGGTAACTAACTGAGGAATTCATTTCAAACACTGACTCTGTCTGACTTAGCAGGTTTATTGTGGTAAGGGAGTCTCTCCCTGTTTGTGAGAGGTTGCCGCAATGACAGAAAAATGAATGCTGCTAGTGGTGGACACCTTGCTTTAGTGATCCATAAAGTGTACAGATAAGCTGTGGCTGCAGTTGTTAGTCAAAGAGAAGAGAGCCACGTTAAACTACAAAGAGTCTGCAATTACAACTGCACTGGCACTGGATTTTACCACTTTTAGTTTTTTAATATCATGGTTATTGTCAATACCAACTGACAAAAACACCACTAAAGAGAACGCAGTTGAGACAAATTGTCCCCTGCTGTGTGCTACGCGTGAGACAACATCCTGTGTTATGACCCTGGTCATAGTTTTGTATTGTTTATTATTATTTTTGCTCGTCTCTGTCTGGGGGTGGTGCTGTTCATCTTATTCTATTTTTTCTATTATGTAAACTCTAGGTGGCAGCTGGCCATTGGTTGGAGACTGGAGGCGCCACCTTTAAACTGGGACCTGACCAGAATGGCTTCGTTCTGCCTACTTCCTGACTCCTAACCAGAGTGTGCTCTGTGTGTGTGTGTGTGTGTGTGTGTGTGTGTGTGTGTGTGTGTGTGTGTGTGTGTGTTGTAGATAGCAACTTTGTACACATTGTAAATATAAATGCACATCTTCTTTAAAAGCAGTCTGAGTAGCTGTAGGGGTGGGAAGCCTTTTTCTTTTTAACAACCTTTTCTCCTGTTTATGGAAGTGAGGCAGGTAAGAGGCCTATATTTTCCTTGGGTTTTGTGGTGATAGGTAAGTTAGTAGTTTTTTTTTTTTCTAGAATGTTTCATTTGTCGTTTTGGCTGTGCTCACCCTGACATTTTCTACCTAAAAAGATGAATAAACCAAACTGTTTGGACTGCAAATTTTGCTGCGGCAGTGGTCCTTCTGGCACTGGAGTGGGGAACAAGTGAGTCACATTTATGTTACACCCTGGTTTCCCCTAGGCTGGGGTGTAACACCTGACCTCATTCACCCAACATTTTCCACAGCTGATGGGTAAAAACAGCTTTAGTGAAATAAAACTGAGTCAAATGCAGAACATTCATGCCACTTTTATTATATTTGTTAACAGCCAGTATAAGTTATTTACGTCTCCTGTTGCTTTGTGTTTTGTGATTGGGGGAAATCAAGGAAACTAGTAATCTATATTTACAGCCAATATACCTTTGCAATAAAAAAAAAAAAATAGTTTTAAAGTTTAGAACAAGAGCAGTCTGAGACTGCATACTTCCAGCAAGGCTGAAATTCCATCCACAGCATGCATGAAGTGAATCCCTGTATCCAGAAGGATATCTGGATCTGGATTATATGATATATATGATATTTTCTTGAAAATGTCAAGACCATGTCTCCATATTTGTACTTTTATTTCAATTTGATGAGTATTTATAAAGTTATGCCAATCATTTTTCTATCTCACAATTGTATTGGATCCAGACCCCGACTGACCCCAGAAGTCAATCATTTCTGAGTTGGGCCAAGTGTCAACTCTGGTGAAATGTTCATGCAACTCTGTCCATAAGCTTTTGAGTAATCTTGCTAACAAACAAAGAGACGAGCTGACCCAATCACATAACCTCCTTGGTGGAGATAATAACTCTGAAAATAGTTAATTGATGTACTTTTTTTCTTTCATAGATGCCATTGTTGCATAAACTTTACCATCATGTTGTAGTCCTATCACTGCAACAAGGTGGATTATTCAAGCATTTTCAGTGAAAATGTGAAACATGGCATGTTGTATCATCACAGAAAGAAAAACAGAAAAAACAAACTTAGATTGTAGTCTTTGGCAAAAAAGAAGTGTGATGTTCCAGTCTGCAAATGTTTGCCTCTGTACCAGCAGCCTTTAGTGTTGATAGGCTATTACTTGTAACCCATCAGACATTGCTTAAAACCCCAAACGTTTGACTACAGACAGCAGCAGCAGCAGCATCAGGGCCATTTTAAATTCATTTGTTGTGTCAGGAAACCGAAAGAAAAATTATCAAAGTGGATAACCTGAAAAAACTGAATATGAAGTTGCGTACTTAAGAGTTAACTCTTAGATGATTAATCAAAAGTAGCAATTTGAGCGATAACAAAAGTGATCATTAGCTGTTAAAAAGCACATAGATTCATTAAAGAGTTGCTTTTTTAATAAATGAAAACTTTTGCCTCCTTATGCTTTGTGCTTGGGGGGATGAATCAACTACGTTCTATGAAAAGATCAGTGCTACAGTTTTCTAACTCAATCTGCAAAGCTTTAAACCTCTTTAGTGCCTGAGCTTCCTCCTCCGTAGAGCCTTGTTTCATAATGCTGATATTTCTCATTTCCTCTGTGTTCTGCTCTGCTGATACTGATATGACTGATATGACTGTTTAGCCATGCATGCTTATTGACACATATCTACTTAACATTTGATTGCAGAATGGTCTTTTGATGTTAAAAACCCTCATTTGCCCTTCACCTATTTATCTACTCCTCTGATTTATCCCATTACCACCTACTGAAGCTGCTGCTGCCACAGCCCACTTTCCCCTCAGGGATGACAACTAATCAACTAATCTGGTCTATTGATATTTTCCAGTAGCTTTATCTTGTATAATCCTAACAAACTGCTCTGAGCTCACTCTAGCGTCTTATGCAGTGTTCAGTTTGTCAGTCCCTGAAGTAACCATTTACAGATGGAGTGTGTGTTTGTGTGCACATCCTAATCTGCTGTCTTTGTCTAAATCATTTGGATTTATGGTCTCTGCCCTTGAAGAAAAGGCTGTGATCAGATCCATTATTAAGATGATTTCCAAAAAGGCCGATACAATGGAGAGTTTAAGATCTATATGGGTTTTTATTGCGTCCCCAGTCGGTTAATTTCAGCTGAACTTGGATTAAAAATGATTAGTTGGTTAGAAAGACCTTCACAGACTTAAACACAGACAGATTGTATAATTGCCAGAGTGTCCTTGAGCAAGATACCAACCCCCATGAGATGACGCAGGAAGATACAGCGACAGTGTTCTTGAGGGAAAAAAAATACAGTACATCTCAGGTCAGGTTCTGTCTGCTCCTGCTGCAAGATTTACAGCTTGAAACTCGAGGGAAACATAATGCAGTAGGAGTACAGTCACGGTGTGTCATATAGCTGACGACAGACCTTCGTTTTTTGAGTTAAAACTCCCTTTTCCGCTATTTTTCTACAAATTGTCTGTCTTTTACGGTCAGCTGTAAATAGATGGATGGAATGTAAAGTGAGCAAGTAATTTAAGGCTTTCATTTTCAACTTTCTTTCAGTTTTTCATACCTGAGCCGGCAGAATTCATTTAATCTCACATGATTGAGAAATACAGGATCATATTCTGAGTTTTTCACACTTTCAGGTTTCCACTCTGATGGGTATTAAACAGAAGCGTGAATGTTAAAACTGCATTTGTGCAACTTCGTGGAGACACTTAGGATCAAAGTGACCACCAAATGGCTGATTTCATGAAAGTTTATATTCAGAGTACAACAAGGGTAGCCTTGGAAAAGGTTAAAATTGTTGGAGGAAGAAGATGAGGGGTGCAGAACTATTCAACGGGACTATTACTGAACTATTTGTGAAGAATATCCAGATCCTTTTAATAAGGAGTGGAAAAGGTGTCCCTCTTCCAAATATAAGATAAAATTAAAAATAAGTTTGATTTGAAGAGTAGAGGGGACACAAATTTGGCAGGATATCCAGGGGTCATCCCCACCAACAATTAGGAATTATTCATTTCCTGCAATTCTACATCCTATACACTAACTAAATATAATTTTCTTGGCTTTGACTTTTTACTTAGACCATTCAAATCCTCACATTCAACCATGAGGATCGGCCTTTGCTGTGTCTGAGGTGCTTGTACTTGGTCCAGCCTGACAAAAAACATCTGTAAAAATGGCAAAATTGCAGATAGTTTTATGATACAAATGCACAAGAGACAATCAGAAAATATGGCAACAGCTTGTACAGCTCTGTACTGCTTCCAGCACTCCAACTATTTTTAGATTTAGATCTCGATTTAGATCTAATTTTGACCACGCTGACTCCTGCATCTGTAATGTGTGCTTAATCTTGTCCACTGTATCAAAACGAAAAGCCTTCAACTTGATTTTCATTCTGGGAAAGAGGACAAAGCCGCAAAAGGCTAACACTGGTGAGTAGGGCAGGTGGTGAGTGAAAATTGTTTTGGTGTGGTTAAAAAACTTGTCATTTTCAGTGCACTATGTCTCTGCACACAATGACAAGCAACATAATTCAGTTTTAACCATGATTGCCAACTGATGATCATATAAAACTCCAAGACCGTAAGTTGTAGAGTCACCAGATTTGGTGTGTGCTTTTCTTTTTTCCCTCTGTCCATGTGTACCAAGTCTGGTGCCTCTAGCCTAACCTTTAGTTTTAGCTGCTATACACAGTCATTCAATTAAATTTTATTTATATAGCACCAATTCACAACAACAGTCACCTCAAGGAGCTTTTTTATTGTAGGGTAAATACCCTACAATATTAGAAAAAAAACAAAAACCCAACGATAAGACGAACAAGCACTTGGCAAAAGTGGGAAGGAAAAACTCAATTTTAACTGGAAGAAACCTCTGGCAGAACCAGGCTCAGGGACCAGTGGGTTAGGGTTAGGCCTCAATGACTTTTCCCATTTCAGTCCAAAAAAGTCTGGATTATAGTGTCAAAAGCAATACATGTGCCAGCATGCATCACTTAGGGCTCACCAGAGAGAGAGAAAAAAAAATGGAAGAGATCAGAATGAAGAGATTGAGGTTTCATATGAAGAAGAAAAGAAGAAAGAAAGCAGCTCAATGCCAGGGAAAGGAGTTTAAACCATGATATCCATGCAGACACTGTCATAACTCAAGAACCATCAGCAAGTATTCCTCTATTCCCACTGTCATGCATGCCAAGTTTGGCACATCCAGCATAATCTTTAGTTTTAACTGCAATAGACAGCCAATCAAACCCAGTGTACAGATTGCCTTAAAACCCCTCTATGCGCCAGTGTTGCATGCTCCTGGTGTGCCACATTTGGCTTGAACATTTTGACTCTTTTACTGAAAACTGCAATTTGGTTTTTGGATTGTAGTCAAGTGATTATCTTTGACATGAAAGTTGGGTAAGTTTGACATAGAAGCTGATGTTTGCTCTCTGGGCACGTTTTGGTCCATGGTGAAAATGATATTAGTGGAAGTTAGACTGGGACATCTAAGGAACAATACATATATATTAAAAGGGTAGCAATGACAGACACCTTTTCGACCACTGGTAGTGGTCGAAAAGGTGCACAAGGAGATGATGCTGAAATGCAGATTGGCCAAAATTAAATCAAGTACCTCTTATGGTACATTTGGGTACTCTATAAACCTTTAAATGTGTTCTGACAGAATCTACAAGAACCTATGGAATTTTTTTATTTCTACTAATAATGATTTATAAATATTTACAAATATGATGTATGTGCTTAGTAGTAGAAACAATCTTAGTAAACAGCTGCACCCACAATGCACAATTCATGATATTGTTCTGCCCACCTTTTATCACAGAAATGGACCAACATACTGCACCAGCAACATTCAGCTAAATTCTAACACAAAGTAAATTTGACTGATGACTCATAGTGAGTCAGTGAGTTGAATAAGGTTCTATTCTCAGTAAAACAGTTTCTATAGTTTCATTGTGGATTTAAAATGTTGTATAATTATTTGAACCACTGTGTATAATCTCAATAATAATTGTAATTTGGGCTTGAATAATGAGTGAGACGGGACTAAAATTGAAGACAAAGCCATGCAAATTTTTTTTGTTCATTTAGGAAGTTTAAATCAAACAGAAACTGTCGGTAATTGCTGTGAACTGTTAATACTTTGACCTCATCTAAAACTGTTATTGTTAAAAAAACTAAAAAAACAAACCATCATATTCAGTGTAAGTGTGGTGCTTCACATCAATGACACCTTGTCATTGAGTGTCCTTGTGAAGTTTATCACCTCAGAAGCTAAACTGAAGGCGAAAGTATTCCTATCACTATAGCAACTCCTTCACTAAAGTACTTCTAGGGTAGGATTTTCTTCAGCGATAATTCAGTTGGAGTTTTTTTCACCTTCCTCTTCATATGAATGCTATCGTAAATAGATTGTTTCATTTTTTAAAAATTCAGCAAATTACAAACTTTTTATGAATATTACTGTGATGCAACAGTCATTTTCAGGTCACAAAACAGATTGTAGCTAACCCTGATTTAAAAATCCTGATTAAAAGGCTGAAAAAATGACCATGATCTGATTAGTCAGCTAACTCGATAAAGGAAGGCAGTGCTAGACACCTTCCATCTTATTTACTGTAGAAGAAACTGCTTATTTCATCCTGAATTGCACAAAATGTGAAAGCTAATTATTTTTAGTGCTTTCCTGTTGGCAGCTGCCACTGCTTCTTTGTTCATCTGTTTGAAAAGTGGAACATAATCAGACTGAATGTCTCATCCATTACTCTTTGGGGTTTCAGAGGATGAGATAGAAGTCACTCTGTTTGATTTTTCTTTGGGGGAAAACACTGAGAATCACAGAGCTTCGGGATTCATGTCATCCCCTCACATTGTCCAGATTTCTGACACCGTGTCCTCTCTGGGCCTCAGGGTGTTTTCATGGGGCAGGTGGCCTCTGCAGCAGGGATGTCACACTCACTCTCATACTTACGGATACTAAAGCAGCAGGGACAGCCTATCGGTTTGCCACATGCTGCACGATGGCATCCAGTCCAGCACAGTTTTCTCCTCCACTGCACTTTTTTTCCATTTATTTATTTTTTGGTAGTTATTTTGGCACTTGAGTAACACAACACACATATGAAGACTTCTTAAAGTCACCTGTGTAGGTGTAAATAAATGCTGAACAAATGAAAACTCTCATTTGTCAGCCCACCATGTATTTGTCACTGCTGCACAGGAGGCTGCAGAAGGTGTCGTTGAACAGAGACCAAATATGGGCAACAAACTACTCATTTTTGTGCCATTTGGCTGGAAAAGTTTTAAGAGCTGCTTCTGTAAAAACTATGACGTCTCTGACAAAGAGCTATCCATTGTCATTATTACACTGTTATTATCAACTGTGGTCTAATGCCACTGTCTAGTGAAATTACAGAAATTTTCTACTGCAAATGTTGCCGTTGTACTACAGATAACGAGTCACTCTCTAAGCCTAAGCTGTGGTCTTTTGTTTTGCTTTCAACTAATGTTTATGAGTTAATTTGTAGCTGAAATAAAAAGCCTTAAGCAGGCATATCTGGCATCATCACAACTCAGAAGACAATTGACTGCAAGCAAACAGAGAAAAGAAACTTTAAGAACCTAGGGCTTTTTTCCCCCCAGCTGTATAGATTTCTATAAATGTTTTGGTGTTACCCTTGGGTCTCTTTCATACCTTTTTCAGGGTTGTGCTCTTGGTGTGATCTTGTAGGACACCCATTTTAGGGAGAGTAACAGTCCTGAATTTCCTAAAAAGGTTATCTTTTTGTGGACTGATGAACATCCAGGTCTTTAAAAATGTTTTTGTGGCCCTTTCTGTCTTTTGCATCTCTATAATACTTCTTATAAGGTTCCAAAAGTTGTGATTGAGGCACAGTTCCCATTAACCTTTCTTTCTTGAGAAAAGCAGACTTTGCCATTAGTGAACACAGGGTGGATTCCCTCTACAACCCACAATTCCAATCTCATTTTAACTGGAACACATGACTTTGGAGAAGTCAGAGAAGCACAGAGGTTCACTCACTTTGAGTGAATACTCAGTGTGTTCAATAAAGACATGAAAAGTCTTTATCAGCCTGTCATTTCATCTTAAAACAACAAAGCAGTTAAAAAGTGAACGAAGAGGGAGGCAAATGTTATGATTTGATACTATTTTACCTGTTCATGTGATATCCGTCCATAATTAAGGTAGACTAAATGATTCATTGCTGTACGTAAACAAGGTCAACTGTGATTCAGTGCTCTTCCACTTACACATACAGGCTGAAAGTGGAAAATAAACTCCCCGGTGTCTCCCTCCTACTTCCTCCTGAGCTGCATCGAGCTATTCTGTCTATGCCACCACACAACTGGTGAATAGCATTGTAGCCAATAAATACATGAAATGAGTAGAACAATTCTGAAGCATTCACAAACTTTTTTTTGCAACTATATCAGAAAGCAATAAAAGGTCTATTTATCTCTGCAGCTGTAAGATTAGACAGCTGTAAGATTACATGTCATGTGTCAGACTGACAGCGACATACCAATTGAATTCAGTTCAATTCAATTTTATTTATATAGCACCAATTCACAACAACAGTTGCCTCAAGGCGCTTTGTATTTTAGGGTAAAGATCCTACAATATAGGCAGAAAACCCCAACAGTCAGACGACCCCCTATGAGCAAGCACTTGGCAACAGTGGGAAGGAAAAACTCCCTTTTAACAGGAAGAAACCTCCGGCAGAACCAGGCTCAGGGAGGGGCGGCCATGTGCCGCGGCCGGTTGGGGGTGAGAAGAAACAGAAGAGAGCAGAGGGAGACAGGACAAAAGACACACCTATGGGAGAGAGACAGGGTTAATAATAACTAATGATTAAATGCAAGTGGTGTATGAACACATGGAGAGTGAAAGGAAGTGAGGAAGAGGAAGTGCTCAGTGCATCATGGGAAGCCCCCAGCAGCCTAAGCCTATTGCAGCTTAACTAAGGGATGGTTCAGGGTCACCTGATCCAGCCCTAACTATAAACTCTATCAA
>VUQI01040589.1:20374-39122 GCA_015106735.1 Paratilapia polleni | reverse complement strand
TAAAGGCTACATTAAGACTGAGGCTTGGGTTTGTCTTCTTTTTTTTTTTTGTTTGTTTGTTTATTTTTTGTTTGGGGTTTTTTTGGCTGGTTGATTTCTTTGTTTGTTTAATGTATGTATTTATTTATTTTTGCTTCTTTGTGAAAATATTCTTCTCAGTTTCCAACACCTTGCCAGACTATTTCAATTTTTTTACTCTTTTGAACTGGAAAAAAAGGAAGAAAAAAAAAAAAAAAAATATATAATGTGTGTGTATGTATATATATATATATATATATATATATATATAGAGAGAGAGAGAGAGAGAGAGAGAGAGAGATAATATATATCATAAATTCCACAGTTGCTACTGCAAAAAAATCTATTTAGAATTGAGAATTTAGAAAGAAAAAATGTTCATAAACTGCTACTATATTGGAGGTTAAAGTACACAGTAAGGAAATAATCCTTTTTTCTAATGTAATTCAGTTTTGTAGACAGTCTGTCACATAGGAGCGGCTGACATTTACAGCTGAAGACATCGGGTTCATCAGCACAATCAGCACCAAGCAGTACTGAATGTTGCACTGTGGTACAATTTTTCAGATGTTTAGTCCAAACCCAAAATATGAAGCTTTTAAATTCTCACATTTGAGCAACTGGAACCAGAAAATGTCTTATATTTAAATTTTATTAATGATAAAAATAATTTATCAGTACCATTGTTGCAGCATCACACTTTGGTGTTTTCCTGTAAAATCTTTACATTGTAGTGGTAATCAAATATGTGTATAGGTGGAAAATTAATATTAGCACAACTAAGAACAGATTTTTTTTTTTTTTCACACAGCGCTGTTAGATATTCTTTTATGTAAGATATGGTTGCTGCTGGTGGGCACAGTATACACAACACTGCCTTGGGAGTTTTGGAATATGAAAAATGTTCATTTTCTGACCTACAGTACTGAAGGTATGTGTGTGTTTCAACATGTCTACTGGGTCTACAGTGCGTCAGCACAACAATGTAGTGCGTAAGCAGAGGCACTGAGTCACTTATTCTAGTTTGAGGGCCAGCTGTGTGCTAGATAAATAAGCAAGTAAGCATATTGTTCATTCGTTCTGTACAGTGTGATTAGATATGCACTTGCATTTTAAACAGACTTCTGCATTCTTTGCAATGCTTTCCACAAGATTATTAGTGTGGCACTTAAATGTAAATAAATGTAATGTGTACATGTGTAAAATATAGAAAAGGTATTGAAATATCCTTTAATTTTATTTGAAGGCTGTCTTTGCTTTGGTGCTCCCTAAAGGAAGACCGGTGGAGAGCCACAGTAGGAGTCCTGACCGCCTGACACCTTGTTGTCCTGTCTGCTTCCAGTAGCTTCTTGAACTTGTGATATAAAACAACACTTAAAATAAAACAAACAAAAAAAAAAAAAGCAGTTGTCCAGAAAAAAGCCTTTTATTAAGCAGTTTGTGGTAGTCACAAAACTGTTTTTGCCATAGCTTTCTAACTAACGGGGGTTCTGATCAGTATCTAGAATGAAAATCAACCCACCAACCATCTGATTAACAGACAACCCACTCTACCTCCTGAGCTACAGATGCCCTGAATGTGTAGTATATGTTTTAATGCCACAACTGGAAGCTGAGGTAAATGGTTTGTCTTACAAAGTGTGGGCTGTGTAAAACCCATTGTTTGTATCCTATATTAATATTAGTTTATTTTAACCATAGTCAAATACAACAAAAAACCTCATCTTAGTTATAGAGGTGGCTGATAAGAAAATACTCACAAAAATTACTGAAAAAGCCTTTCAGGTTGTTTTTGGAAGGTAGTAAAATTAATTAATAGGTTTGTAACCTTATTATTTTTTTTTTTTTAGCTTAGGTAATCATTTGCCCTGAAGTCAACCTACACAGGCCACTGTCACTCGGTCACATCTGCCTGCCAGAACATTGCTTTATTATTTGAAAACATGTATCTTGGATTTAATGCTTAATAGTTACATGCTAGTGAAGGAAAAACTACATCAGTATGACATCCAACCATTTTGTAAAACTCTCTTTTTTTGGGGTTTGAGGTCACAAAGGACTGAAGTCTATTTTAGGACACACACTGAGGGAGAGACAATGTGCACCTGGACAGGCTGGCACTTTATCACAGGTCTAACACACACACAATAATCACATCAACAGAATTTCCCTTGCAAACCTGCAAACTCTGCACTAAAGGCATCGCTCTAACAGAGAAAATTCTTCTTCTGTGCAACCACTTTTATTGTTTCCTGGACCTTTCTCCACAGGGACAGTTGTGCAAAGATTAAAAAAAAATCTAATCTCATAAAATGTCCCTCACATTATTAGACACATCCCATGCACTAAGCTGCCAGTAATTCACCTTACCCACTGACACGGTCTCTAAGTTAATCCCACTGTGCCGTTGCAACCTGTAATGTGAATTTTGCTTTTCATTTGTTGAACTAACAAGTTTGCAATGAATCCCACCCTCCCAATAGAGTTCAAAAAAATCTAGTTAAATTATCTCCAAATTTTCCACTTTGTCATCCAAGAAAATAAATATTTCAGCCTTTGTTTTGTCTTGTGTTGCTGATGTGATATGTGCAAACAAACAACATGGGAGCTGGCTCAAAGCTGCATGCATATGTACAGCATCAGGTAACACCGTACAGGGTTTAATTACATCCCCAGTTAGAGATGGCCCAGGCTGAACTTGTCCCTGTACATGCTGCCAGATGTCTAGTTCACATGACAATAATTGTGATCCCCCCCCCTCCCTATCTCCTGTACATGCACACACCCATCATTGTCTTTGGTATTAATGTGAGCTGGACCTTGCCCTCTTGACACTGCTTGATTTATGTGGGGATGAGACACAGATACTGAATAGTTGATGAGCTGGGTGAAAAAGAAAAGAAGTGTAGGGGTGGAGTGGGGCAGAAATAGAGAGAGGCAGCCGGAGAGGGTGCGGAGGGAGGGAGGGATCAAGCAGAAAGGAGGGTATCCACTCGCCTCGCTCCACACAGCTTCAGTAAGCCCTGAGGTTGGGCGCCTTGGTGGAATATTACCTTGTGACCAATAGGAGAGGTCAGAGCTGGCAGAGTCAGGCTCTACTCGTCCTGAGAAGAGGCAGAAGCAGCAGTAGCAGAGGGGAGGATGGCATTCGGCTGATCAGAGGGGATCAAAGTTGGCCATGGAGAAACTGAAAGGTCCCAACGTGGGATGCACCAAAGCCAACTGTGGATGGAGAGCTCTGCTTCTCCCGCAGCTGAACAGACAGTCCCTGTACGTGTACGGCAGCGAGGTGGCAGTGGAGAAGGAGTGTATCCGACAGCTGGAGAGTGGAGTCTTTGTCATTCACCCTTTCAGCCTCATGAGGTACTTAATATATCTGATAGATTCAGGCCAGTCCTGTATATCACTTCCACTGTTTCTTTGGTCTGTCTCTATAAGTTTTTGTAGTTAATTGATTACTTATTTTCCCACAATCAGTAAATTGTGATTTAGTTAAGTTACAGTCCAGATTTTGGATTTGGTTTAGTAAAAACTCAAAGGTGCATTAGGAAATTGTTTGGGGCATTATCATTATCTCTATTTTCAGACATTTTACCTGTACACTGACGTGTGCATTAATGAAAGTCTATACTGTAAATCAACTGTGTTTCTTTTCTATTCACACCAATATTGCATGTGAAGGAAGAGGAATTCCTCTTGTGCTTCCTGACAATTCTTTCTTTTTTCCCTCCTATTCAAGCATCAAAGAAGTAGGGTTGTTTGACTGCTAAACAGCATTTATTCAACCAGTCAGTAAATGATAATGATTTTTTTTCTTCTGAAATCACAATAGAGAAGCCCTTAAAATATAACAGAAAAGAAGATACAGTATAATTAGTATGCAAGGAAAGCACAAGTAATTTTTGAAATAAAATAAGAAACCTAAAGGAACAACTGAAGGTTTATAAGCAATAACAGAGTTAAAAGAAAATCAGACATCTGACTTTGAGTCAGTATTATATTTGCAGGATTGTTAATATTAGTCTGTAAGGTGATCAGATGGAGGGAAATTAGAGAGGGAATGAAACAATTGGGATCAGAGACCAGAGTTACTTGAGCCCGGCAATCGTACACTGCCTGAGATGTACACTTACATTATCAGAGTATTTAGTGTGCATGAATTAGCTTGCCTTACTGGCTCTCTAATGAGTTCTTCTAGCAAATGATGTGAGACTTTCCACTACACATCGGCATGGAAAACGAGAGTTACCCAAAAGTCCCACATGTTTTTTGTGGTCATTCCTCCCCTAGGAGTTACTACATCATGGTCATGATGGTCATCACATTTCTGAACCTGATTGGGATTCCCATGGAGATAGCCTTTCTGGACGGAAACAGTGGGCTGGCATGGGAAGGCTTTAATGTGTTTTCAGACACGCTGTTCCTGATTGATGTAGCACTGAATTTCCGGACTGGCATCATAGCAGAGGACGCAGAGGTGAGAGTGGCTGTATTCTATTTTCAGACACAATCTGGAAGACTATAATCCTGGTGCGGACAAGCACATACAATCCATCTCTGCTCCATCTGTAATCTACTCAATACACGAAAGGCTAGATTAACGGCCTCCCCCTTAGCTCCTGGACACGGGCAAAAATGACAACTGCTGTTAGATTTTATAACAGGGATTATGATGTTGTGGATGAATGAGAAGAATAACATTTCCAATTAAGTATTATGTACAATATATCCTGTTTGTTTTCACTGGCTCGTGTTTCATGACTTCTATCTTGCCAATCACAAATGGCCCATCTGTGATGTTTTTCCTATCTGTGGTGTTTATTCTCAACCACACATCTGGTTTTACCAGATTTACTCTCAGTCGAATTCGGTCTGCTTTAAATATTGATGCATGTGCTTCAGCAACATTTCAGCACCCTGCTAAGATCATCTGATATCACTCACTCCCTTAATTTTGGATTAACTCCCCAAATATTGTTTCAGTTCAAGTGTTAAATTATACATCTGATTGTAGCACATGCTGCGCAGCGTCTTCATCCATCTGCTCAATCTGCTGCTCTGTTCCCTTTTACAGGAAGCTATTCTGGATATCAAGCGGATCCGAGTCAGCTACCTGAGGACATGGTTCATACCGGACGTTATAGCAGCTTTCCCAATCGGCTACATACTGCTGTTTGCGGTAATAATGAAAAAGAAAAGGCAACAAAAGCCAACAGTGTACTTTTTCTGTATATGTTAGCACTTTGAGAAGTAAGAAATCTTTACTGACACCTACTAATTAAGAAATGTTTTAAATGAAGAAAAGACATGGATGCAAATTGTAAATGCAATTAAAATATAAATGGTGATGAACAAGGAAAATACCTGAAAATAATTTTAATTTACAATCTCAGGGATTACATTACCACAATGATGACAACCCCTCCAAGACCAACAAGATGATGAGGATACTGATGTTTGTGCGGATCCTCAGTTTAATCAGGCTTGCCCGAGTCTCCAGACTGGTACGGTTCTTCAACGAAGTGGAGAAAGTAAGTTTAAATGCCAGACAGTCTTCAAAGCTCGCCTCTGAAATTCAATCAGCCTTTCTCCTCCCTGCTGCTGATACCTTACCACACCTGGCTCCAGTGACAAATCTGACTTTGAACACTAACCAATGTCATTTGTAAAACGTGCTGAAGCGCTGATGGACAAAATACTTATTTTCTAACTGAGTTTGCCTGCCAGTGTTTAGGTAACAATATATACAGAAACACTGGGCTCAGTCGACACAGGTTTATATAACAAATGGTTTATGTAATAATTGTCATATAGAAACACACTATCTCTCGGCTCTGATCTTTGTGTTGCATTGTATATGTTCTGGTATTTGTGTATGACTCCAAACATTAAATCAACTACTAGGTGCTACAATAAATGGTTTGCAGTGCATGTTTTGGTGAAGTGGTGCTTGTTTATTGTTCCCACACATCCTAGAAAGCCTGGAAACTTTATGCTTTCCTTTAGATGTCTTTTCCTTTTGCTTGAGAGCTCAGTGTCAGATCTCTACCAGAACTTGCAGCCAAAATTTGGGCTCTGTTAGGGGACCAGAGCAAGTTAAAATGGCATGGTGAGAGTATATGTATTGTTGTATTAACACATCACTCAAGTTTTGGAGGTGTTCTTGTTGCAACAAGCTTTTATATGTTCTCTTGTACATTGTGGCAGTTGGTGGCAATAAATAATATCTTTGGGTACTTTGCTCTTAAGTGGCTGTTTTATTAGGTTGGACCAAGAACACTGTCCTTAAAGCACATTTTGGGGTTTATTAAAATCAGTCTCTTCTTTAAAGTCAGATTGAGCTTGGAATACAAGCAGCTGAATGATCAAACATATACATTTGGAAAAGAAAAGCGGATAATGAAATTATGACTGTCCTGCTTCAGTTTTGACCATCTCTTCTTACTGTAGCTGTGTGCACACCGTTTTCCTTTGCAGTTTCATTTTCCTACCAACTTAAGAATGTGTGGAGCTGGAGCCAGCTGTCATAGGGAGGCAGGCAGGATACACCCTGTTCGGGTCACCAATCCATCACAGGACTAGCAAATAAGGTGGTTAAGATAATCTGACTAAACTGTTGGCTCACTTACAGCCTGTGTGATCATCTGACTGCTCGTGTTTCTCGCATCATCTGACCTTGTTGTAGTGAAGTGGCCATGTGATGTCCCTGATTTCAATAATGTCCAAAACTATAAAAGTAAGATCTAGGTTATAATAAACCAGAGTGATAAAAGGTCAAATATATTTTTCAGGAAAATGAAGTCATGAAAAGGGACCTCAAGTTTGCACAATAGATGAATAAACTCTTTCCAAATACTGCTATCCTTTTGACCTTTTACCATGGCTGCTCCACATCCGCCAACAACAAACCGTGTTGTGATATTATTGATGTAACAGTGGGTGAATGAGTGAGTGAATATATATTGTTGATACAGTATAAACAGCTGGGGGGAGAAGACTGGCTGACCCCAGACCAAGTAAAAACCCAGCGTGCTGCTGTAAAGGTGCACATTCAGTCGTCCACTCTACCAGTACAATCTAGCACTGTGTATTATTTGCTGACCACGTGTAATGTGCTTTTTCCCTGACAGGTGTCAAATGCAAACCTGGAGGTGGTTCGCCTGTTCATCCGCATCTTGTCTCTCTTCACCATGATTTTCCTGCTGTGTCACTGGAATGGCTGCATCCAGTATTTTGTGCCTATGCTCGAGGAGTTTCCCAATGACTGCTGGGTCCGCAAAGAAAACCTGATGGTAAAGCTCATTTACAAAACTTTCTACACATCAGCGCTTATTGAGATGTTGCGAAGGGCCTTATAGCTTTGTTCTCACTTTCTCTTTAGCGTAGAAATGTGATCAGCAACAATATTAACAGCATATCCCAAGCAAGGGGAAGAACTGCATAAACTCAGCAATGCATCACTTGTAGAAAAAAAAATTACTAATGGTACCTTAGAAGCCTGTCGTGCAATCTGTGAAGTAAAAATCTGTCACTAAAGATTGACCCTTTCCTTTCAGAATGCCACAGTCATCGTAAAGTACTCATGGGGTGTTTTCCGAGCTCTCTCCCAGATGATCGCTCTCTCTTATGGCTCCATGGATGCCCCAACAAGTGAGGACTAGAAGTTTTCTTTATCTCCCACTTTAAGAAAAGGCAAATATGACTTATATTCTCCCTTAGATACCAACACCCAACATTTAACACTAACTCTGCTGCTGTGTCATTGTTTGGTTCTCCAGATTATGTTGAAATGTGGATCGTCATGGTCAGCATGGTGTCCGGATGTCTGATGTACACCGTCCTCGTGGCCAACGCGACAGCCATGATCGCCAACCTCGACCCAGCGGCCAAGGAATACAAGAGCAAGGTCTTCATGGATGACACTTATACTCCTTGAACAGCAAATACAGTGCAGAAATAAACAGATTACACCAGCTAAAAGGAAAAAAGCAGAGTATAGACTGATTGCACATCAAAGTCTGTTGTAGTAAATCAGCACATTTTAAAGCATTGTCATTGACATTATAAAGTTTGTAAGTACAGTAAATAAATCAAAAGAGCTATTTTCAGTTACTCAAGTGTTAAATTAATAAAATATTTTATAAACTACTAAAATTATTTGAGAGATTTTGAGTGGTCACTATAAGATAACAAAAACATCAAGGTGACCCAAATACTGAATGGTTGGCGTGTATATCACATGGGCTAAGATGATAAAGAAAGATATACCGTGACATCACCTATTAGTGAAGTCCCACTGTGAACATAGACTGTATATAAAAGTTGGACATAGTGAACCATTGCTTTCTGATCTCCACATTTTGAATCCTACGTTTTGGCTCCCCTGTGTTGTTTTTTTTTTTGGCCAGAAGTGACCATATTTAGGCAAGAGGGTAGAGTGCAAAGTTATTGACTAAAATTAGCAAGCTCCACTATAGACTGAATGGGTCCAGCTCACAGACACAGACAACTGGTGCTTATTAATTTACAAATAAAATGTAAGGATTTCACTCAAAAAACTGAAATAGAAACTTCTTAGGGCGTTTTCACACCTATAGTTCTTTTACTCTGGTCCGAATTAGTTGATGAGTTTGTAAACTTGTAGTTTTTTCCCTGTGGTTTGGTTTCTTTTCACACAGAGAAAACTCCAAGCAAACAAAAATGCATCACTACAAACCACATGAGAACGTTCAGTCCGCTTATTGGCAGATCTGTCTAGAGCAGGAGCAGCAAAAGTAAATACAGGAAGAATATGCTGTGTTCTGGCCAAGTGGATGACATGGAGAAGTTACATTCTTTTCACAGCTAGTTGCAGCCTGTACTGATCTTTTGTGTGCTCTGCACATCTAGGGTACCCTGTTGCATCCCAGAATGCAAAGCATACGTGGCTACAGGAAGGCGTTTGGCTCAGACTTGCAGCGCACACCTGGTAGTTGTGTCGTATTGAGGTCGGATCAGGTTCACACCATAAACGAACCGCTCTGGAGTTCGTTTGGAACCGAGACCACCTCCTCCAAAGGGTCTCGGTGTGGTTGTTTTTGTCCACACCTCAGTGCAATTACTGTGTTTACATCTGCACAAGCAAAGTGCACCGAGGGGGAAAACGAACCAGAGTTCGATTTAAACGGACAAAACACCACGGGTGTAAAAACACCCTTACACTCAGCTTTTGCTCGCTGTTGTAGCCCTCGCAAAATGGTGGCGCACACCAAAAACGAAGTCACAACTACTGACACAAGCCACACTATGTTGTCACTTGGCTTATTGTGCACCTCTTTGTAACCTGTAACCTCTCTTCTTTTTGTAACCTGATGTGTGCAACTTGGAAACACAAGTGTATGAGCTGGTCATTCTGTACCACCATTTCAGTGATATTTTAGTGCTGGAACAGAGATTCCCAGTCGACAAAGTTGGAAATTGCAGCAACGGCTGGAAAAGATGAGACGTTCTATAGAAACTTTTGAAAAATCCTCCACAATTATTTTGTTTCCTGTTTTGATTTCTTCTATTCCTATACAGCACTGATGCAGCCTTTTTTCTGAGTTGTGACACCTAAATTTTATGAGGAGACTGCAGAGAGACCAGCACTGTACAAGCAGCAGTACAAATGGTTATGAGGCTGTCCTACAAGTGCAATGTAACTATAAACCATGACCATAAACAAGTTTAAGATTGTCTGTTGACATTGTTTGTCAGATAATTGGCACCAACACCATAAACACTGTTGAAAGGTCCAATTCAACTGTGCCTCAATTTTGCAGAGGTGAAGCCTAGCAGATATCTATCATCTGCAGTTGCCCACCCACCTTTCAATCAAAAAGCACCTAACACCTAACCTTAAGCCTTAATAAAGCTTAAACAAGTAAGTTATATGTCTAAAAAAATCCCCATACAGTTGTTATGACGCTAGAGAGACCAAATATATTTTATACTGGACTTTAAGCATGTTTATTTCTGTGTAAAGTTGGGCACTTTAACTTAAGAGTCTATGGGGATGAGTTTGGGAGCCAGCTTCAAGTGGCCATTTTTGGCACTTCCATATTGGCTTCATCTTTCAACCCTGGAGGTTTCTACTTGGCTAAGATACCCTAAGCAGCTGAAACCCTGATTTGATTCCTGACTGATCAAAACCTTTGTCATTGCCCTCCTTTCTTTCACACATTTCCGGTATAATTCTACTGCACTATCCGAATAAAGGGAAAATAGCAATAATGACATGATATTGATTTGTACCTTTGAATATATTTGTAATTTCTTTCATGAGTTGTTTCCTTATGAATTCTGAATGTTTGTAGTTCAATTTAACATTTATTGACCAATAATCACTAATCATTATTTTACATTCCATTGTTTCCATTGTGTGTGTGTGTGTAAGTGTAAACTCTCATGACTGACAGGTGAGATGAATTATTCGTGAATATACTGTGACTCTCAACAGATGAGCCGTTTGGAGCACTACATGGCCTTCATGAAGCTCCCACCAGAGTTGCAGCTTCGCCTCAACAACTATTACCAGGCTCGCTACGGAGGGAAGTGGTTTGATGAGAAGGACGTCATGGAGACTGTGTCATCAGCACTCAGAGAGGTACAACTTGGACCTCAGTGCTAATCACTAAACTGCCTGTGTTTGATTTGTTTTGATTGATCTCATATTGATGGCTACATGAAGTGTCACCCAGGGGGTGAAGTGTTTTTATTTTAGTTTATCTTTAGTCTTCCTGTAAATTAATCTTTGGATTATTTAGTTCAACAGTCCAATCCAAAGATCCAAAATCTAAAGTTATTCTAGTTATTTGAAAGAGCTGTGCTACTGACACCAGTTTCAAAATACATCAAAGAATATTGAAAACATAAAGACTGATTTTGATGTAACATGTATGAAACATGTATTTTGTTTATGGTTTGGTTGAAATGAATGTTCAGTATGCAGGGGAACAAAATTATGTGTTTTCACTTTACCTAATGAGAAACAAGAACAAATTAGGATGACACCAAATCCTGAGAATGACAGCATACACTCACTGGACATTTTATTAGGTGCATCTTGCTAGTACCGGGTTTGACACCCTTTTGCCTTCAGAACTGTCTTAATTCTTCACGGCACAAATTCAACAAGGTCATGGAAAAAGTCCTTGGAGATTTTGGTTCATATTGACATGATAGCATCACACAGGTGCTGCAGATTTGTCAGCTGTACATCCATGATGTGAATCTCCTGTTCCACCACATCCCAAATGCTCTATTGGATTGAGATCTGGTGAACTCATTATTATGTTCAGTTTGAGATGATTTGAGCTTTGTGACATGACATGTTATCCTGCTGGAAGCAGCCATCAGAAGATGGGTACACTGTGGTCATAAAGGGATGGACATGGTCAGTAACAATACTCAGGTAGGCTGTGGTGTATGCTCAATTGGTACTAAGGGGCCCAAAGTGTCCCAACAAAATATCCCCCACACCATTACACCACCTCAAGTCTGAACTGTTGGTACAAAGCAGGATGGATCCATGCTTTCATGTTGTTTACGGCAAATTCTGACCCTGCCATCTGAATGTCACAGCAGAAATGGAAACTCATCAGACCAGGCAACATTTCTTCAATTTTTGTTGTCCAATTTTGGTGAGCCCATGCAAATTGTAGCCTCAATTTCTTGTTCTTAGCTGAAGGGAGTGGTACCCAGTGTGGTCTTCTGCTGCTGTAGCCCATCTGCTTCAAGGTTCAACATGTTGTGCATTCAGAGATGCTCTTCTGCAGACCTTGGTTGTGACAATTGGTTATTTGAGTTACTGTTACCTTCCTATCAGCTCGAAGCAGTCTGGCCATTCTCCTCTGACCTCTGGCATCAACAAGGCATTTTTACCCAGAGAACTGCCATTTATTGGATATTTTCTCTTTTTCAGACCATTCTCTGTAAACCCTACAGATGGTTGTGTGGGAAAATCCCAGCAGATCAGCAGTTTCTGAAATACTCAGAACAGCCTGTCTGGCACCAACAGCCATGCCTCTTTCAAAGTCACTTGAATCACCTTTTTAGCACCAGCCATTTTATTAGCTGTACCTAATAAAGTGGCTGGTGAGTGTATATTTTATGTGAAAAGTTTTCAAATTTTTTGAAGCTTCAATGCAGGTAATTTGAATCAAACTTATTTAAATCAAATCAAAATGAAATACAATATATTATATGGTGATCACTATCATAACATATATACAGATTCATGGTTACCTTATACTTTTGTATCTTGCTCACGTTCAGTCAGTATAAATAAATATGTTTTTCATTAATTCTTTCATGCCTGAGCTGAGTCTGATTTGTTGTTATTTAGTTAATTTGCGTCGTCATTTATCGTACCGTGCTTTGTGTTTGTTCATTTGTGTTTATTTTTCAGCAAATCCTGACAGTGATGTGCAGCCGGCTGCTGAGAAACGTGCCGGTGTTTCAGAACAGAGATGAAAGCTTTATTAACGCCACCCTCCTCAAACTGCAGTACGAGGTTTTCCAGGAAGGGGACATCATCGTCCGACAGAATGTCCCCGGTGACCGCATGTTCTTCATCGACCACGGCCAGGTCCTTGTGGAGACGGATTCCTATGAGAGGGAACTGTGCGATGGAGACTTCTTTGGAGGTGAGTTAGATTTACTCTGATTATTGATTATCTGGTTATATATGGTTATGGCTCAATCTACAGATTAACCACAGTAACAGAGATAACCTTTCTAGCAAAAGATGTTTCCAGTTTCTAATACTTTATGAGCTTTGAATTTTCATTGCAGAGCATTTATTGTTTGTTTTTTTACATATATTAACAACAAGTATTTTAGTAGAACAGTGTAGAACCAAATTGATTAAATCTTCTTTTTTTTGCCAATTTGGCTGATTTCTTTAATTCTTAGTTATTACATGTGAACAATTCCAAATCTATTTGGCAGCAGACCTCTGCAACGTTTAAAGCTTAGCAGGCCTCCCCCAGACAACTCAGCTTTAATTTAGGATTAATTGTCAGATCCCATCCCCGTCATAAGGTTTTACTCGCTCATTAACCACAGTCTTACAGATCCTTCTGTGTATACAGAGACATGTGTGCTGAACAAGGGCAAACATCTGGCCACAGTGAAAGCATTGACCGACTGCCAGTGCTTCTCTCTGTCCTGGGACGACTTTCAGGATGCGCTGGAGGGCTTCCCAGATGTCAAGAAGGACTTAGAAAAAATGGCCCTGCTCAACTCTGATGGTGGACTTGTGTGAGAACATAAACAGTACTTGGAATTACACTATTACTGAAAAGGACAATGCATTTCTTGGGCATTTTATGTGGTTACGTGGTGGACCATAAGACTTCCCCACATGGACGCAAGTTGGACACTTACTCACTGATAATATGGACAGTTTTAGAGAATCTTTCGATCTAGGAATTATTCGATCTGCTGATCCAACAGCAATAAACAAAGACCTCAACAGTAAAGATGGGGAAGGATTTGATCTCAGCCGCCTTCTTGCAATTTTGTGTTTACATGCTCACCTGTATCCCAGTTATGAGGCTTATCCTGGTTTGGTCACAGTTTGGATATATAGCGTTTACATGGAACACAGAGACATCTGGTTGTGCATATCCCTATGTTCATAAAAAATACTGCAGCACTAGTTACGCTTTCCTACGTGCTGTTTGCACAGATACCTGTTAGCTTAACCTTAAACTCATTTGGCTATTGAAAATGAGCCCAGTTTGAGTTTTTTCCATTTAATTCTTTCATTTCATTTTGAAAGACAAAACTTTATTTCTTGATCACTTCAGAAACTAGACACTTTTGTTGCCAGGTATTGTTTCTCTTATGTCACTTAGCTGCGTCGGTAAGCAGAAACTGGGTAAGGTGTACACATACATACATTATCCAAGTTTCTTTTGGAGTACTCCAGCTAGCATAATGGGATTTCTCTATACTGGGATATGGTCTTATCCAGGTTTTGGAAATGAACAGGATTCTACATAACTAAGATACTCACAAAAGAAGAAAGATTTGGGCAAACACAAGCAGTCAGGCAGCCATTGGTTTTACACTAATCTGGCTGTTAGATAAATGTATTTAAACAAAGGTATACAGTAAAATTATTACCCATCTGTTTGAATATTCATCACAGTTTAGGCCATCTGGTTCATCCTTGATCTACAGTAGTTTCCCTGTGCAGTCAAGGGTTGTTTTACCTCAAAACTTGAAACTTCTGATTGTCTGATTTTTTTGGGTTCTTCCCTCTTTGGACTCCCAGATCTCAGCAATTACTTTCACTGCCATGCTAACAGCTCTGCGCTGATGACAGTAACAATACTAACATGTTTGCTACCTGGGAAAGTTGAGTTTCCCAGGTATTTGGTTGTAAACCATTAGACAGTGAAGTGAAATTTTGGTCTTGTGCTCCTCAGGCAACCATATTAATATAAACCTTCATGCAGTCCAACTCATATTTACTCCAGTCAATAAGGATGGCTTACACTGATGAGCTAAAGAATTATGATCACCTATCTCATATGCTGTGCTCCACCCTGTGGTATCTGGCACTTTGTGGTAGATCCTCAAAGTCCTGTGAGTTGCAAGGTGGAGCCACCATGGATCCAACTAGTTCCAATACTTCCCTCAACCCTCTGTCACCAGTTCGTGGTTTGTCTGGCATTTCTGAGGTCTCTGACCCAGTCATCTGGTCATAATGGTAATAATTTGGTCCTTGTCACAGTCTCTGAGGTCCACACATGCACCATTTCTCCCACATCCAACACACTCCCTGTGAGAACAAACTGTTCACTTACTGTCTAATATATCTCAGAACACCATTGTTACGAGACTCATGTGGTTGTAATATTTTAGCTCATCTGTGTAGATAGGACCCAAGTTCTAATAAACAGGAATTTAGCTGTAAAGGAAAGTAAACACTCATGCATGTTGTTTTTCTCTAAAACAATATTTATTTGGAAGCAATACTACACAAGTCATCCTGCTGCCACCATGAAAGCAACAAACCTAAAGCTAATAGTGTAGTATGATTATGAAACATGTGCCGGTCGTCTCTCTTTCATCCAAACACACACACAGTGCCTGAGGCCAGCCGGTGTTTGTACTCGTAGAGGTAGTAGGAGGCTGGAGGGAAGTTGCATTTCATCTCCATCCTGCCTGGCACCACATGGACGGCCACACCAGATCCCAACCCCTCCTGCAGCTTCTTCAGCATGCGGGAAGCCAGGTAGCGCCTAGCCCTCCCCGGGTCCTCTTCAATGGAAGTGTACACCTCAGGTGGTGGGTTGGGGATCTTCCATTCCAGGTCCACAATGAGCTGGTGGATGCGGCTTTTGTCCAATGAAGTAGGTGTGTCACGGTAGCACGCCACCACATGGGGGATAGGAGCTTCAGAAGCCACAGAAAGCAAATTGCTGGGCTGCTGTTCTGCACCTTCCTTTTCCTCTTGGTTCCCTTCATTATTCTCGTCCTCCCCGGGTCTCACAGCAGGGTGGAGCATCACTGCCCAGCGCAACCAATCGTAGTTCTTCTCCAGGATCTTCAGGATGCTCATTGCCGCCTCCTCCGGGGGCAATCGGTTTTGCACGGCCTCGTGCAGCTGCTGTCGTATATCCTCCTCCGCCTGCTCCAGGAAGTAGCCTAAGCAGCGACCTCCTGTGTTCTTCATTTTCCTGTAGAGGGCAGCCATACGGTCAGACCAGGTCTTCATCAGGAGAGCCTGGTCTCTGCCTGTCAGGGAAGCCTGAGTGAAGAGGCAGAGCAGACCAGTGCCCAGGACAAAATTTATCTGTTGGAAGAAAGAGGAGAAAAAGAGGAGAAAAAGAGGAATGTGGACCTGTTCAGACACTGGTAAAACAAATTGATCTGAAGTGAATTTTATTTCAAAGGTGTTGGTTACCCATAAAACCTTTAGTGGGCATTTTAGTCTATGAAAGTGGAACCATGGGAATAAAACAGCTCTTTCATTGGTTTGGATAAAAATACATCTTTCCCCCACGTTAACCCTGCATGTTTAAAAAGAATGCTGAAGCGTCAGTGCATTGAAATGTGATGCCATGGGGTCCTGACAAAGTGTCCATATGTCCCAAATTGACTGTTTGTGTTGGAGTAAAATTTTTGAATGTCAGCTGATGAAGCAGGTGCAGTTCATATTAAAATCCCAGATGGCGCAGCTTTAATAGACTTGAGTAGGCCTACACCAACAAATCTGTGATTTTTATTTGACAACAAAGCCACAAAAAATCTTTAAAAATTTCAGTGTGGCAGCAGAACAGAGGCTGGTTGTGACTGCTTTGGTTCATTCTTCTAATATGAAGAGAATGCTTGGTCCCCTGAAACTATCTCTTTAAACCTTTAGCAAAAAATTAAATCAGTGTAAGGTTATCCAGTGTTAGTGAGGCTCTGTTAGTGACAACAAAGTGTTTCAGCAGCAGAAAATAATCGTGGCAGATTAACTTATCACCTAAAACATGTTTATCCATGATAAGTTCTTCAAGGTTAAAGAAACATGGCTGTGCTTTCTTTGATTAACAAGGTCAGGCTCTTCAGTCTGGACACATGATTTGCAGCGGTGACTTTGATCACTGTAGTTAGTTCAAAATGCCCTTCTCTCAAAGTAAACCCTGCTGTTATTCACTGTGTGCAAAATAAGCTATGGTTTCACATATTTCTTTTCTTTAAATTTACCTAAACCACACCATGAGGGCAAATTTTATAATTATTATTTCACCTCAGTGAAAGCACTGTGCTTTTATATAAGTGTACTTATGCAAATCAGTCCTTGAAAAGAGCAGTGTACAAACAAATCACTCATTCAGCACCATTTCCAAGCAGAAATTGCTTCAGCATTAAGGCTAATCCACCGAGGCTGGCTCCCTCACACACTTAAGCCCTTTAATAAGTGGACTCTGGACTGATTTGAGTTTCTAGGATGGAAACTCTTCTCTTCGCTATGATTGACAACAACAGCTGTTCCAAATGGACAAACACAGTGCAGAGTCCACTTCCTTTAAAACCATCTTACATTTTGTGTATAACAAGGAGGTCGGTGCTGGCCCCACACAGACCATCCCTGCAATTATGGTTTAAAGATAATCATCTAACTGCTTTTACATAACAAACAAGCCTGTGACTGCTGAAAGATCCATTTCCTCTAAAAGTGGACAGTCATTATGTAGCAGACTGGCTCTGTGTGTCTTGCCAAGGGGAATGACAGATGGACTAAAGGACCCACAGTGACCATCAAGTCACTTTTAAATCCAAGAAACAGAAGAGAGAACTCTACTTGATTCCATGCACAAAGGAAAAAATGCTTTTATGGTACTAAAACTGGTGACGTTTCAGTTTCTTCACACGCACCTAATGCTTTTTAATTTTAGGTTTAAAGCCTGAGCTATTCATCCATCGAGGCTCTGCTGTTGCTCCTTAGTGGATATAAAAGAACGCGTTTGTTCCCAGTGCAGACAAATCTGAGTTTGCCAACTCGGTTCACAAGAAAGACAACAGAAGGTCACAGCTCTGCAGAATTAAATATTCAGTTTATTTTCATAGCAAGAAGACAGATGCAGCATGCTTCATTCCCCATGGGACCTCAGTGTTTTTCTGTCACATTTATCTTTTTGGTATGAAAACTAATGTTTAATCCTGTACAGCTGTGCTTCTCACTGCATTTTTTTTCCATGACTTGTTCTCAGGGAGATTGGACATATTTGCACTGTTATTTATGTTACTGCATCTGAAATAGAGTCTTCATTTTTGGATCTGATATAATGAAGGGGGTGGGGTGGGGTGGGGGTGGGGGTTCTGTCAGTTTTTCTTTCTCTTGGTTTCTGTGTGAATGCAAATTTATCTTTGCGGAGACCAAATTGTGCTCTAGACATTGGAAGTGAGGACATTATTATAAAGTGAACAGACTGTCCTTCAAAGGGCTGTTTGAGGTATTTTGGGGTAGATAATGCATTATGTCAATGAAGGTCGTCACAAAGATAAAAAACGTGTGTGCGCATTTGTGCATAAGATTGGTGTGTCACCTCGGGCTTGCGTGCCTCTGTATAATGAAAGTAAAATAAGAGGAAATGAAACTTTAATGACCCCCTACAGGGAAATGAGTTAATCACAAAGATCCCACTCCATGCACCACCCTTCTGCAATGAGCGGCGCACATACACCAACCTTGATGCAGAACTCACTCAGCTCCCAGCGTTTGGGCTTGCGGCTCAGTATGAGCTCCTCGAGCAGTGGGGGTTGGTCTGTCAGTGCTGACACCCCCATCAGGCGATTGTAGAGCGCTGTTAGCTGCCTCTCCAGCCGGTAGTCCTGCATGTACTGCAGGAACACCTCAGTCTCCTTCTTGGTGAATTCTGACTGGGCCCTCACCTGAAACAAGAAGAGCACTGATTCAAAGATGGGGGTGCATTTAAAAAGCTATGGTTCTTGGCAATAATAAGCTTTATACTTTTTATTCAGTGTAATAAAGGCCAAATTTAAAAAAAACATGAAATGTTCCTTTAATATGAATTAATGTCATTAAATAGCCTGGACACGGACACTTAGTTTTGTCTATTCATACACAGGAGAAAGACACCCAAACAGAAAGAAACACAAAATGACTTTGTATCTCTGTCATGCCAATTTACTTTCAGAGCAAGAAGGCCTGAAAATTACCTTTAACTTCCAAACTGTTTGAAAA
>VUQI01040588.1:0-16336 GCA_015106735.1 Paratilapia polleni | reverse complement strand
ATGTTTGAGTAAAATGAACATTTTTGTTTTATTCTATAAACTACTGACAACATAACTCCCAAGTTCCAAATACAAATATTTTCATTTAGAGCATTTATTTGCAGAAAATGAAAAATGGTGGTTTCATATAGTTATGTTAAGCCTAAAGAAAGACTAATGTGAGACAGGAGAGGAGAACATAACATTTGTACAGAAACATTTTCTCAATCACAGCGTCGAGTGAATAAGCAATGACCTCCATCTTTCTCAGTTGCTTAATCAGTTTCAAAACCCACATGTAACGACACTCTCAATTCTTGCCTCATTCAAAGCTGACGTTCTTTGAGAATTTAATTAAAAAAAACAAAGCATTAAATAGTTCTTTGCAGAGAGATTCATTCAGACACACTGCTAAGGTCTATTTTATTTTGCGTCAGTCATCAGCGCAAATACATTTCATCATTAATTCAATTCAATTCAATTTTATTTATATAGCATGAAATCACAACAACAGTCGCCTCAAGGCGCTTTATATATTAGGGTAAAGACCCTACAATATTAGAGAGAAAAATCCTAACAATCAGACGACCCCCCCTATGAGCAAGCACGTGGTGACAGTGGGAAGGAAAAACTTCCTTTCAACAGGAAGAAACCTCCGGCAGAACCAGGCTCAGGGAGGGGCAGCCATCTGCCGTGACCGGTTGGGGGTGAGGGGAAACAGAAGAGAGCAGAGGGAGACAGGACAAAAGACACACTATGGGAGAAAGATAGAGTTTAATAATAACTAAATTATATATTATCAGTTGTTTAGAGGTAGTGTGCATGTGAATGCGCAGTAAAATTTATCATATCATCTTTTAACCAGAGGATGAATGTGAAAACAAAACCAAATAAAAATTATATATATATCATAAGGCCCACTGCAATATCATGTTAATGCACACACCAGAAAATACTACTGTATTTAACAGCTAAATGTGACAACACGTAGTAAATAGAGTGTAGATCTTCTTTGAGATGTTAGCTCCACCAAATGGCCACACAGTAAAAAGAGCTGTGACATAAAACAGATGAAATGAATGCAGCTCTAATCAATATCAACACAATGACATACTCAGGCAGGCTGGCAGTTCCTGCACACGTGTGTGCAGATGTAAAAACAAAAGGAGAAGCATCACAGCATTGGCTGTGGGCTTCTCACAAGAAGAAGAAAACCTTGCCCTCAAACCTCAATGCATTTTCCAATGCAGCTAACATTAGAGGAAAACAGCTTTTATTTTAAAAACACCAGAGTTATCTTGTGTTTCTTTACACTCTTCTCCTTTCACCTTGTAATCAAGTGTTAAGCCACTAAGCTGAAATAGTTAGGTTTACATAACATGTCAGTACAACAGTGATATGTAAGATCACAAAGATTTGATAAAGCCTCCACACATCCATGGAATAAGGTTGAGGGTAGGAGCAGGCTAAGTATAGCAGTCCAAAGGTCCCATATGCCTTTTGCTAGCAATGTTTTCCAGCTCCTCTTGAAGGATCCCAAGGTTTTTGTGGGCCAGATGGTGTATATAATTGCTCCAGTACATTCTGGTGTACCCTCCTATCAGCTGGACTATGATGAATGCTGACTGGCATCCTTACTCAGCCCTGGAAAGTCACTGTTCAATACTCTTTTGGACACAAAAGAGTATCTGTTTGTCTTTGTGTTATTTGCTGCAAAAACTATTTCAGACTTGTTACATTCCCCTGAAAATCCAGGGAATGTTGAGGAAATAACAATAAACGTTTCTGGAGGGAAAGGGAGACAGGGAAACCGTAAGTAAAACAAAAGACAACCTTATAAACATAAAGAGATGGTTAAGTGACTTTTACTGAATGAGAAAAGCAACAGTAAAACTTATAAGCTAGAAGTCCACTGGTCAATCAAAAACACTCCTTCACCGAGGGGGAAAGGCAGCTAGGAACACTAAGTTAAAAAGCTTTCAAGATAAAGGTTCTTGGCACAGGCTTTTACCTTTCCCCTAGCTCATGTACTTCCTGGCCGAGTGGAGGCAGCTGCACACAACTCAGCCTCTGAAACAAACATTCAAACAGTGTTTATTTCTTTCTTTTTTTCTTATATTTATTATTTCACTGTCACACATACACTCACACACAGATGCAAAGTGACTCCCATTATAGATGCCTTCACATGGCATCTACAGTAACGAAAAAATGTCAGGGTATGTTTGAGTTGTCATGTCAGACTGAAGTGGGGTGAAAGGCCAGCAGAAGGAGACGTGGTAAGTGCTCAATAATGGGGATAATGGCGCAGACAGACTCTCATCTGACGCATTTGTGACATTTCACTTGGTTTTAGGGTGCAAAAGGTGACAGTGTGAGAAAGAGAGAGGAGCTTGACAGAGAAGTTCAAATCCTGTATACTTTCATTTCTGACCAGGCACTGTGTGAAGTGGGCATGATTGTTTGAAAGAGAAAGTTTGAAACCGCAACCTCTAAACTGTAAGTCTCAACATGGTGTTAGGCTGTTGTCACCTGACACTTACAAAAAAACATTTAACAGAAAACAAAAAGCCCAAAAATGTTTTCTCACCAGAACTGACGCAAAAAAGATAATGAACATTAACACATATTTGTTTCCAATACGTATGTGAAATAAAGGATGGATTAAGGAGGTATTTGTGGTTTGCATGCTCTGAACTGCTGGTGGAGGTGACCTCAACCTCTCCAAACAATCACCTTTTCATGTGCCAACCCCAGTGTTGCTGGTCTATCAACAGGAAATGGGGAATCACTCAATATGAGACTGCACTTGTGTGCCATGGGAGTAGCCAGGAGTCGGCCTAACATCAGCTGTATCAGTGCAAAAACAGGTAAGGTCTTGCTTCTAAGCATGATTTATTTAGGGTCTGAATGTGAATGAGGAAAGAAGGAGGAGAAGACCCTGCATGAATCAGTCTAGAGTAAAAAATAAACAATAGAGTGCACAAATGTGTTTACCGTAGACAGAAAAGCTGCATCATTCACAACTGATAGGATGAGATGACTCTACAGCTGAAAGGCAGTGTGTAGTCAGGCTTCCATCTAAGACAGATTTAAACCAACTCAGTGGAAAACAAACGGATCATATGAGAAATGTGACTGACTCAGAAAAAGCTGCTGCAACTTCTCTAACTTCTGGGAGTAGGGTAATAAAAAAAAGTCTTTGCATAATTCTCACCTTATTTTACAGACTGTGAAATAGATACATTAGACCGGACTTAAGACAAAACAAGGACAGCAGATGTCATGTGCCTGTAGAAAATATCTGTCTGGACTCTACTTCCTCCTTAGAAGCTCTATGGATGAGGTACTGGATGATGAAGCTGGCCCACAATCCTTTTCTTGTTCTGTTTAAATGATCTGAGACATGTAAAGGCTGGTATACAGTAGCACTGTAATTCATGTTATGGGTTATTTCATCTGGAGCTACCATACTCATCAAGGATATCCAGAGGTCAAGATCTCTTACACTGTTCATGCAGTCATGTTTGCAAACTCAGAGGGGGCCAGAATGGCAAGCAGTGCCAGGAAACTATTACTACTAATTGATAACACTTGGTCTCCAAACAATATTATTTTAGTGACATGTATTTATTTACCGAAGCTGCTATCTCAAAGTTAAATCTTAAAATAACTGACAGAACAATCTGATAGAAAATTAGATTTTTAGACTCATTACAATTTACCTGCAATGATACTTTTGGCAAATATTTGGCTGTATACTGAACACAGTTATTTTTACTATATCTATTTGCTTTTTTTGTGTGAAAAAAAATAGAAAAACACAAAGACATAACAAGCAGCGACATTAAAATGTTACACCGTCTTAAAAACCATTGTTCAAATCGTCACATGAAAGCAGTAAAGACATTTAAGATTTTACCCACGCATACAGCGGGTAGTTGAAAAGAAACAGGAACTCATTTATCCGGAAGCAAGTGAAGGCAGCAGGGGTCACGCGTTGTTTGTACAAATATGGCGGATGATGGAGAGTCATTGGAGTCTTGGCTTAGTAAGTACATATTTAAACTATTTTTTTTCCGCGTAATTTGCTCATGTTAGAGGTGGTCACGTATGATTTATATTACCTTAGTTGTGCTAAATATTAGCTGTACTCGCATGACATAACTACATTTGAAAATTACCATGCTAATTCGACTGTGTTGTCAGAAGAGGCTAGCACGGTTGGCAAACGCCAAAATTTAAATTCTTTTATTTATTTATTTATTATTAACTCGTGTCTTGAACTTACGGTTCGTATGCCTGGAAAGATGTGATTATTATATTACAGTAGGTATCCTCAGTGCACTTGACCTTTTTCTTCCTGAAACACCTTTAGGCTTAAACCAAAGTTTAACAGTATCTGAAGACATCAAAAACCAAACAGGATCAGTCAAGTGTCTTGCGGCTCAGTGAGAGTGAATTCATAATAAGTCGAATGTGTTGGAGAACAACTGTCTGGATTGTTTGTATGCTGGTCTCGGAATGGATGGAGCTTGATGCTGAAGGGTTGATTGTAAACAAAGCTCCAGTCTTCATTAGCTTTCCGTGGATTTAGGTGTAACTGCTGACGCCAAAGGTGCTATCAGGGTTGCATGTTCATGAGAGATTTTATGTTTTCCTTTTCAGACAAAGCCACTAACCCTTCCAATCGCCAGGAAGACTGGGAGTATATTATGGGTTTCTGTGATCAAATCAATAAGGAGCTAGAAGGGTATGACCCCAGCCTCTCCCTATAACATTAAATCGCACCCATAATCAAATTATCTGTGCCCTCCTTGTGGTAAACACACAGGGCTTTGTATTTCTTGTGTTATTGAGTTAACATTGGATTGTTTGCATTGTCTTTCTGGCATATTTTTCAGTCCACAGATATCCATCAGACTATTGGCATACAAGATTCAGTCTCCACAGGAATGGGAGGCAATGCAAGCATTAACGGTGTGTGGTGAAATCATTTCACTGTGTTTTTCATTCTGATGTCCTTTTACATAGCTGTACTCTGTAAAAAAAAGAAAAAAAAGATATTTATTTAAGTTTGTTTTGCTTTTGAAGGTTCTTGAGGCTTGTATGAAGAATTGTGGGCGAAGGTTTCACAACGAAGTTGGGAAATTTAAGTTTTTAAATGAATTAATTAAGGTCGTTTCACCCAAAGTAAGTAACAAATGTTTAAAAAACCCCTGCATGTGGACGTAATTCTTTGAGTTGTTGTTTTCATTCATTCTAAGCAGTGCATCTATTTTGTTAGTACCTAGGAGACAAAGTATCAGAAAAAGTGAAGAAAAAAGTGATAGAGATGCTGTATAGTTGGACAGTGTCTCTACCAGATGAAGCAAAGATCTCTGAAGCATATCAGATGCTGAAATCACAAGGTGAGGCATCAACCACTTTAAAAATGTTAAAATATGCTGGTAAAATTTAAACAGTATGAATTCACCACAGTAAAATAAAAAAGATCACAGAATACAGTGTATTATGAAGTCTGAAACTATCTTTACCGGAGTACAATAGCTACCTGTTTTTATTTTTAGGTATTGTTTTAGCTGACCCAGAAATTCCTCTTGATGCCACATTAATACCACCACCGTCTCCACAACCTAAGAATCCTGTGTTTGATGATGAGAAGAAGAGCAAAGTAAGATGAACTATTTTAGGATATTGTGTGAATGCTGCACCTCACTCACTGCACTTAACTCTCTTTTTCACTTGTCCTATCTCTGTTACAGATATAGATTTGTAATTATTTTTTGATTTGGTGTGATTATCATTTAATGAAATATATCTCTGATACCATATCTTATGAAGAACAACATAATTGTGTGTTTCAGGGTAGAGCTCATTTGGTACCTCAGTAGTCAATGGATTTGTGTGTCATGGAAAAATGTGGCCCTGGAGACACATTTTGTTGTACTTATCTACTATATCTGTCCGTCAGGATATATGTTGGTGAATTTTGTCAACGCGATAGCATCTCAACCGTGCGTTATGTAGCCATGAAACTCTAAAGGTGTGCAGCAGGGATGGAGGATGATGAGATTGTATTGATCCTAGTGATGTTACAGATCTTGCTTATAGTTCAATTCCCCTGTATTGAACTGTATTGAAATGGCTTGTATGCGACTCAAGTGTGCAAAAGCTCCACAGCTCTGAGTTTAACATCACTTTGATAGTACACAAATGGCAGAAAAAAAGCCACTATTAATAAAAGGAATTATTAAGCTCAGAAGCACATAATTCCAATGGATTGGACAGGTAGGCACCGCTTCTTAACTCGAACATCCTGATTCCAATCCTTAGTTAAAATAAGAGTGCAATCCAGTAATGTAGGAATTACTACACTATTGCATTTGAATGGAGTAATCATGGGATAGTGTGATCCCTATGCAAGATTGTCTGTGTGTTGCTGTAAATTAACAAAGTTAGACCAATGCCACTCTGATACATACACTTAAATACCTAGCTACAGTCAGAACATGGTTAGCTTAGTGCCAGCAAGCCACTGCTCATGCCCAAGGAGCAGTTTTTGAAACACTTTAGAGATGTGGATAAGGTTCTGTGGTAAGAGCCTGTAATGTTTTCAAAACAGGTTTTGAATAATTCTAGCTTTGTGACAGCTGAGAGCTAACTGTTTGGTCATTTTCAGTGTTTATGCCACGCTTAAACACTTTTATGACGTTAGCTTCACAAGTCTTGGCTGAAATGGCTGCAGTGATAGCCTTGAAATGCTGACCTTTGTCTCTAGCAGCTAAGCTAACAGACTATAGCTGATGGCTTCTCAGTGTGTTCGTTTCAAAGGATCAAAAGAAGAGACTGTATCATGGCTGCCTCTTGTTTTGTTTTTTTTACCCTTTCTCACTCTTGCATCAGGCTTTGCATTGTGGCATCTTACAGAAGTAAACTTTGTACATTTATAATACAGCTGAACTAGCTCATTGGTTGCTGCAAATATAAAGGGTTCATGTGTGTTTGTGTGTTTACTTTGGATTGACAGCAGTTGATCTAGTAGTTCTCTTATCTCTCTGCAGAGATTAGCAGAGCTGCTGAAGAGCAAAAAGCCAGAAGATCTGCAAGAGGCTAATAGGCTCATCAAGAACATGGTCAAGGAGGTGTGTCCATGTCAAATGAAATGTTTAAGTTGTAATGTTTGAGGTTTTACTTGAGTCAAAGTTCCTCTGGAGACATTTCTCCTCAAAACTCAGGTCTCCTATTCATTAAATCAGGATTAATGAGTCTGATCAACAGAATGCTAATCAACTTTGTTTTTCTTTTTAAGGATGAGGTGAGAACACAGAAAGCAACAAAGCAAAAAATCACACTGGAGGCGGTGAACAACAGTGTCAAACTGCTTAACGAGATGCTTGCACACTTCAGCCCAGAAGACTCTACAGACGGAGACAGGGAGCTTATTAGGGTACGTTATTTATTGGAAAAGACTCAAATCACCTCTTTGAACAAATTCATTTATTTGTCTGATATTAATTGACCTTTCTGGAAATACTGATACAAAATTTCAAATGTTGTCCACGTAACCCTCAAGCAGTTTGAGGTAATTTAGTGCTTTTTAAATAAATCTTGCTAGAAGCAAGTCATTATTAGCCCAACCAGTCCTTCACTTAGTGTCACATATGTTTCAGATGAACTCAAATGTTTTTGTTTTGTTTTTTTAAATCAAAGTTACTGATTAAGTAAGAAAATCTTCAGAAATAGCTTAAAGTAATTCATTTTTAAAAATGTTAAAAAAAATCAATATCAATATCCAGTCACAAGTGATATTTATGTATGAGAAACAGTTTCATTATAATATCCTATGAACAGTTTCTGAATGAGATTCAAGTTGTCAGTTTTTTAGTGACCTTTTTCATTTTTTATTTACAGTTTTATTTATTGTTTTCCAGGAGTTGTATGGTGACTGTGACAAGCTTAGGCAAACAGTAGTTCAGCTTGCTACTGAGACGGAGGATAATGACAGCAGCTTGGGTAAGAAATCATGTCGTTTGTTTATTCTGCTTAAATGTCTTGCTAGTTTTGCTTGTGCTGATTCAAAACTAACAGACCCCCTTGACTAATAAGAACATGCTGCTCACAGAGTTCCTTAACTGGCAGACACTGGGGAAAATGTGAATGTCTTTACTTGTTTTTTCAGGATTATATTAAACCTCACCCTGGTCTAATTTTATTTTGCAATTCACATATTAGGAGACATCTTGCAGGCCAGTGATGACCTCTCTCATGCTATTAATTCCTATAAGAAGATTGTGGAAGGGCAAACTATCAATGGAGAGACTGAAGGGCAGCAAAGATCCATCAAACCAGGTAAATTTTAAGTGCAGGTAATTCTAGGTGCAGAGAACCTCATTGTATGTTTGCAACAGTACAGTAACTATTGTACCATTTTGAATGGTAGTTTGAGTTTCCGTTCATGTGTTATGCACCGGTGTGACCACAGTGAAGGCTTGTTTTGCTTTTGATGCAGGAAATTGTTGAGAAACCTGTGGACCGTGTTTTCAAATATGTAATGTGCAAAGTACACATCAACAGACTGTTACCAGTGAATATCCAGTCTAACCTGAAAAAGGAAAAACACTCGTAAGAGAATGTCCTTTGTATGTATTGGAATGCTAAATACAGATTATGTGCAAGATTTGGTGGAAGTGTTGAGGTTAAAAAAAATAATAATACTAGTAATTAAAAACTAATAATGCCTCCCTCTCTCAGCCCATATTTCGTTATTGGCCCCTTTCCTTAAGGTGCAGGTAAAACATTAAAAATATTAAATATTGTATTAATCAGAGGACTCTACTTGCCAGATTTTACTTGAGATAAGTTCAAAAAATTATTTTTGATTATTTTTTTATGTGTGTGCTTTTTAGGGGAAGTGACTCTTTAGACTTAGGTTCTCTTGTTGGTGGAGACAGAGTATTACTTCTTTGACTGCATTTACATACTATGTCTGATAGGCACCGGAAGCACAAACCAGTCAGAAATTCTGATTGACCTGGTGGGTCTGGACATCCAGAGCCCCTCTCCATCGGAGCAGCAACCTCCAGCATCTTCACAGTCATTACCTGATGACCTGTTGTGTGGATCGGCTGCCACTGAACCGCCATCCCAGAGTCTTGGCACACCCTCTGCAGCACTCTCGCTGCTGGATGAAGAGCTGCTGTCTTTAGGTAACATGCAGTATAATGTAGTTCAATCACTGTGATTTATTTATTTATTTTTATTTATTTTTTTTATGAGGACCAATTATTATGCTTTTCCTCTTTTTCTGTAATATATTGATACAATGCTAAATGCTGATAGGTATAGTATATGCAAATATTTCTTCAGCAGATACCCTTTATATGGCCATTTCAGGCAGGCAGTTCTGAATGTGAGCACAGAAGCCCCACCCACCTACTATTGTTCAAAAGTTTTGCTTGTGAGGGGCAGCCAATCAGTAGACAGTTGGTTCATAAGGGCTTATTAACTTTATACCGGGCTGCACCAAGGCCCCGTATAAAGTTAGTAAGGAATTTTATTATTAAACTGTATCTTGCAAATCTACTCTAGTAAAGTCCAAGAATAAAAAAAAATATGGAGTTGAATATGAAAATAATGGATTCCCTTTTACTGTTGTATTAGAATTTCTAGATATTGATTTGACATGTACTGTCACAATTTTGTTTATTTACAGGCCTCAGTGAACCCATTACTGATCTTAGTAAATCAACACATGGAAACCCAAGCAATCACTTGTCATCTATACAGGTATTTAGATTAAGTGAGGTAATTTCAAGCATTGTCTTGTTGGTAATAACAGTGTTTTTATTACCATTCCTTCCAGGATTCCAGTCAAGATTTGGGGCTTTTTGGCACCAAGTTGCCCACAGCTCCTACATTTTCTACACCTTTGCTTTTTCTGGATGCACTCTCTACAACAGTAGCCCCTGTTAATCCTATCAAAACTTCTACACCAGCCTCTTCCTTAAACTTCTCTGGCCCTGTCTTTTCCACACCTGCTGTTTCTACAGCATCTGTTTCAACAACATCAGTCATATCCCCACAACCGCTCAGTTCAGTATTGACCACCATGGCTCCAGCTGCTCTTCCTCAGTCATTTGGCTTCACCTCATCTGTTCCCTCAGCCACCCATGTCACTCCTCAACAGGTCTCCACTTCACCTGCAGTCTTGCACTCTCCGTCGCCTTCTCCTGCTCACATTCTGCAAGACCTCGCCTTGCTGGATCTAGGCAGTACTAATAGGTGAATAGTACATGTGCTGTTGGATAAAATTGTGTAGACTGGGCCATGCCATCCATACACTTTTCACACATCCTATTTCTTATGAAAACTGAGTAAATGGTGAAAAATCTTTTTCCGTTCCATTTAGAGCGGGTCTCAAAAAAATCAACTTTAAAGGTGGTGTTTAATCTTTTCAGTTATACTAGTTTCCAAATGGCAGATTGATCTGCAGAACTTGGTTAACTGTTGACAGACACTTTTAACTCAGAGGCATAGCTCAAACTATATTAAAATGTGTTTGTTTTTTCAATATGACACAAATATAATTTTAAACCCTTAGAGTACTTTGCATTTTGATTTAACTTAGATAAGACAAAGATTGAGATGGTTTCTATTCGAGTAGTTGTGCTAAGTGTTTAGCTGCTACTTGTTCAAATGTGTTTGTGTTACTATGAAGCCAAATGCCTTTGGATTCCACTATTGATTATTTAGCGTAACATTTCCAGAAGTGTTTCATTTTATTGTGCTTCTGTTATAAGCGCAGTGTTGTGTTTTGTTCTCTAACAGACTGATTCAGCTCCACTGCCACAATGACAGATATAGGAAATCTTTCATACCACATGCTGTCACCATCTTTAATACAATACTCTGTCTGACAGAGAGGCATCTGCCACATAATGATATCATCATTTCAACTGCTGTAACAAAAGAATTTCGCAAATAGGGGACAAATATTTCTCATCTCATAAGTTATCTGTACAGTACAATTGGTGTGCTGAACTTTCACCCCTTGCTGTTTAATTGTGAAGCTCTGCAGTTAGGTCCATCAGTGGTATAGTATTTGGACATTGGCACAGTTTTTGTAATTTTCTGTACACCACCACAGTGGATTTTAAATCAAACAATCCAGATGGGATTGAAGTGCAGATTTTCAGCTTTTAGGGGTTTAATAAAAGGATAGCATTAACAGTTTAGGAATTCCCCAATTTTTTTATACATAGTTCCCCACTTTCAGAGGTTCAAAAGTAATTAGGCAAGCTGACATAATTTTAAGGAATGCTTTTAGTACTCAGTGACTGCCTGAAGTCTAGAACCCATGGACATCACCAAATGCTGTTTCCTACCTTGCTCTGCCAGGCCTACCTTGCTCTGCCAGGCCTTTACTGCAGCCACCTTCCGTTTCTGCTTGATTTGTCTACCTTCATTTTTGTCTTCAGTAACTGAAAAGCATGCTCTGTTGGGTTGAGATCATATGGCCACCGAAGAATATCCCATTTCTTGAACCTTGAGAAACTCTTGGGCTGCTTTGGCAGTATGCTTTGGGTCATTATCCATTTGTGAAGCGCCATCCAATTAGTTCTGCAGCATTTGGCTGAATTTGAGCAGAGAGTATAGCCCTGTACACTACAGAATTCATCCTGCTACTTCTGTCAGCATTCATCAATAAACACTAGTGACCCGGGTCCATTGGCAGCCATATATAACCATGCCATAACATTGCCTCCACCATGTTTGACTTATGTGGTGTGCTTCGGATCATGAGCTGTTTCTCTCCTCTACTTTTCTCCTCCCAGCATTCTGGTACAAGTTAATCTTGGTTTCATCTGTCCAAGGATTTTTTTTTTATTTATTTTTTTTTTTTCAGAACTATGCAGACTTAGATGTTTACTGGCAAAGTCTAATCTGGCCTTCTTGGTCTTGAGTGTAACCAGTGGTTTACATGTGTTGTAAACCCTCTGTTTTCTCATTCATGAAGGTGTCTTGTGTTTGTAGACCCTGACAATGGTATCTCCTTGAGAGTGTTCTTGACTTGGTTAGTTGTTGTGAAGTTGTTTATCTCAATCTTTAAAATAATTCTGTCACCATGCACTTTAGTTGTCTTCTTTGGTCTTTTAGGCCTTTTGGTGTTCCCAAAGTGACCAGTGCATTCATTCTTTTTAAGATTGTACCAGATTGATTTGGCCACTCCCAAAGTTTTTAATGGGTTTATTTTGGTTTTTCAGCCTAAAGATGGCCTCTCTCACTTGCATTGACATCTCTTTGTGTCTCACATTGAGAGTTCCAGTAAACAGCTACCAAATACAAGTCAGCACTTCAACTCTAGATCTTTTATCTGTTTAATTTTCATGGAACAATGAGAGAACAGACTTCACCTGGTCATGAAACTGCTTGTCCCACAATTGTCCAATTACCTTTGAGAGTCTGAAAATGGGGGAGTATGTATAAAATGCAATACTTTTGTTAAACCCAATGAATTAAAGCTGAAGGTCTGCACTTCAGTCGCATCTTGATTGATTTAAAATCCACCGTGCTGGTGTACGGAGGCAAAGTTACAAAAATTGTCATTGTCCAAACATTATCTTGGTGCTTTGTCTTCCAGTCTTGGAGCCACCTCCACCACATCCGCCTCACTGATATCAGAAGGAATACATGGTTGGTCCACTCCTCCATCTACCAAGAGTCAGGCAGATGACAGCCCTCCGTTGCGATCTTTGTCCCCCATTCTGCCCCTGAGCCAGGCCAGTCCAGGCAGAGGACAAGAGGTGTCCCTGGCCAATGTATTTGTCCCTTTGAATACCATCAAGCCAAGTGAGTTTCAGCAAGTAGGCTTTATTGTTTACATGTGTGTCTCTAAGAGAATACATACACAATACTGGTCTAAAGTTTTAGTAGCGTGTTGGACTGTATCTGAAGATGTTGGGTGATGGAAAAATAGTGTAAACATTTTAAGTGCTTAAAACTTTTGTGGAGTACTATTCATCAGTTAGGCACAATTATATTTTTTAAATGAGATTTTGACTGAACAGGACCAATATCAAAGCTTTTCAAAAAAGGCTTTATGTTCTCAAAAGCTGAATATAATGTAATTGGTTTGGATATTTTTCCTTTTGCCAACTAGAGTGATTTAAAGAATTGGCTGATATTTGAATATCTCTCTACTTTGATAGAAAACCATGTAGAGAGAATAATCACCTAAGAGATTTCAGTAAAGCAGTTATGCCTATGTAGTACAGATAATTCATTGAACTCCAGCTGCTTCTTGTCAGAAAATAATGCCTTTCTCCTTTAAGAGAGATTGTTGGAAAAACGAACATTTAGTCATTACTGACACTTAGTGGTGGCAATGGAAAACATACTACTACTGAAAAGAAGATTTTATACCATTATACTAATTATGGTATTGTATATATTCTTGCTGTGGTCTGACAGTAACCATCACAGCATGCACAAAATAAAGGATGTGCATCAAAACACTGGAAACAATAGGAGATGTAGTATTTGTAAAATAATATGAAACCTCTTCTGTTTTCAACACTGGCTGACTCAAATGGCTGTGTTGAGGTTCCCGTGTGCCCTGTCAGTCTCTGTAGTAATCTCCACTTACTCTCTCCTCTTAGGCAATGTGTCCCCGGTGACAGCATATGACAAAAATGGTGTTCGTGTACTGCTGCATTTTGCCACTGACTGTCCGCCAGGCAGGCCTGATGTGCTGGTGATGGTGGCATCCATGCTTAACACAGCCCCACAGCCGGTCAAGAACATTGTTCTGCAGGCTGCTGTGCCAAGGGTAAAAGATGACATGCATATGTGATAACACTGTCACCACATCATGAGATTAGATATTTGAGTAAAAATGGAATTTAGGTGGGATGCAGCATCTGTTTGATGTATGTGGATGTCTGTTCTGCCAATTCTCCAGACGATGAAAGTGAAACTGCAGCCACCCTCGGGGACAGAGCTGGCTCCTTTTAACCCACTACTTCCACCTGCTGCCATCACTCAGATCATGCTGCTTGCCAATCCTCTCAAGGTAGAGCTCAGCCTTAAGCTTGTTTGATGTTCATGTATTAAGCATGTATTTATTGACAGAGCACTTGAGCTGTGTTTTTATCTATGTTTCAGATTATACATTACAGCACAGTATACCCCCCTTTTTGCAGTCTTGTATGTCAGTCAGTATGAGGCTATAACAATCAGTGGCTTTGTCCTTACACAGGATCTTGTATTTTCCAGGAAGCTTATGAGAACTGACAAACTGAAGGCTTTTCTGCTTTTATGCTTTACAGGAAAAGGTCCGGATGAGATATAAACTGACATTCACACTGGGAGAGCAGCCAGTCACAGAAGTGGGGGAGGTGAATGATTTTCCACCTGTTGATAAATGGGGAGCTCTATAGCTCTGCCTACCCATTTAGGATGGCTGAACGCTACAAGACTACTTGAACAAGTGCACTGCTGTGGTCAAAAGAAAAGGCAAAATACGACAGCTTTTAGTGAAAATTTGAATATATAATAAACTTTGTTGGACTTTGGAGAGTTTGAGATAGCCTGCGGATGTAGCGTAAATACAACTTTTTTTTTTTGTAGTCGGTGTGATGCAGTAACTAACAGAGTGAACTGTTTGAATACCGATGGTGGTTGTTTGGTGAAGTTTAATGTTGTGCTTTTATTTTTTCTGTTATACCCTTTGGATATCATTTTAATGTTCATATTTACTTGCGTCTCTCATTTGTATTAGAGAATAGTTGCACTTTTGGAAGCCAGGCAGTCTTACATGGAGCAAGAACACATGTTGAAGGAAATTGTGAAACCATGGTTGTATGAACTTGTGACTGCAGCCTGAGTTTCGCATGATTTCTTGCTGACCATGTAAGAGAAAAGATTTTTACAGTGGAGATATCAGGCTAGAACACAAGAGCCTCTCTGTTGCTAAATAAAAGTCACTCATAGATTGTCTGGAAATCAGTCACGTTTGTTTGATCTCTTCCAGTATGCCTCAAAACTACTACTGAATACTTTTCTTCTGGGTTTATAGTAAATCACAGCTCAGCCTCTTATACTCAGCACTAAATTTTTAGTATTTCAGTATTTATTGTCATGAATGTATTATTTATTTTGGGTCAACGAGGAAAGTATCACATCTCTTAACTTATTGTATGGTGATGCAGATGTCAGCTGTATTCTTTCTGCATACCCTTCTTATAATAGATACTTTGAGTATTGTATTGATGGATGAACAAGTCAGTAGTAGTCTGAGTCTTTAATGTTACCAAATATTCATACAGACTTGTTACATTATTAAACAACCTAGAGGTGGATTTAATATAGACATGTAATTCCTGCTAGATGAAATAGCAGCCATGTGCCAGACACCTAACCCCTTGGTAAATATTTCTTTGTGTAAGCCTTGATATCGTACACTACACCAGTGGTAAAAACTTAGTAATTCAGAGTTAGGCTTACATTGTGCTCACACAGAACTATGACTTCTTTATTTTTATCTTTTTGGGGTTATTAGTGCTGGAGATTCTCTACATATTTCTTAAATTGTTTATTTGTCTTATATTGTTAAATTGTCATTGCATATTTTGACAGCTACTTCTGTGCATGGACAAATAAAGAATGGGATGGATTTATTTATATTACATCTTTTAACACATCTTGCCTCTTTTGTCAGTGTTTAAAACCAGTCTAGATGCAATTTAATATTAACACCACTGTAGAGGTGAATTTTCATTTGGCTCTCAATCATAATAACTAATTTATTTAGTTAAGTAAAATTTTGTAAAACTGCTGTATTCATAGTAAATGCATTGCATTTAACAAAGTGTCAAGCATAGCAGTACCGATGCACCAGAAGGATACCTTGTTTTACAGTGTATTACCATAAGATTGTTACTGCTAAAGCAAAACTTACCGGCCACCTTGTTAGGTACACCTGTTGAGCTGCTCATTAACACATACAGCTCTGGAAAAAATTAAGAGACCACTCCAAAATTATCAGTTTCTCTGATTTTGCTATTTATAGGTATATGATTGAGTAAAATTAACATTTTTGTTTTATTCTATAAACTACTGACAACATAACTCCCAAATTCCAAATACAAATATTTTCATTTAGAGCATTTATTTGCAGAAAATGAAAAATGGTCAAAATACCAAAGAAGGTCCAGTGTTTTCAGACCTCAAATAATGCAAAAAAAAACAAGTTCATATTCATTTTTAAACAACACATTACTAATGTTTTAACTTAGGAAGTGTTCAGCAATCAATATTTGGTGGAATAACCCTGATTTGAAAAAACATGTACATC
>VUQI01040584.1:0-12534 GCA_015106735.1 Paratilapia polleni | reverse complement strand
CTGGTGGAGAGCATGCCAAGACGCATGAAAGCTGTGATTGCAAATCAGGGTTATTCCACCAAATATAGATTTCTGAACACTTCCTAAGTTAAAACATTAGTAATGTGTTGTTTAAAAATGAATATGAACTTGTTTTTTTGCATTATTTGAGGTCTGAAAACACTGGACCTTTTTTGGTATTTTGACAATTTTTTCATTTTCTGCAAATAAATGCTCTAAATGAAAATATTTGTATTTGGAATTTGGGAGTTATGTTGTCAGTAGTTTATAGAACAAAATAAAAATGTTCATTTTACTCAAACATATACCTATGAATAGCAAAATCAGAAAAAGTGATAATTTTGGAGTGGTCTCTTAATTTTTTCCGGAGCTGTATATATATACATATATAAATATATCAGTAAATGGTCGTAAGATCTAAGTTCAAACATTCTCATTTTCAAAGAAAGTTTTTGGGGTGGCCTTACATTTCTTTGAGACATTTGTCTAATATTTAAAATGGTATTCAAGCAATCCATGGCTGATTGTCACTGCTGTGGGTTTGGCCAGAGTAGCCTTTTTGACCACCATTTTGTTTGTAGTGTGCATGCAAAGCAAGTGATTCACATTTACATTGGTTGCATGCTATTTTGTAAGGCACCAATGATTTTTCCTTTGAAGTTTTGTAAGAAGACATGAACATAAACAATTCACAATTTACAATACTTCAAATTATGTTTCATGAGGAAGAAATTAAAATATAGGTTAGTTCTCACGAAGACACTGTGGGTTTTGGTAGGAAAATTAGATGCAAACTTGAACTTTGTTCTTGATTCACAGTTTGCCTTTTATGGGCTAATTGTCTGTGTAGTAACATGTTTAAATGCTGATCTCGTTTAATAAATGACAATAATAGCTTGGCCAAAGTGGCCTCAGTAAGTAACAATTTTAAAATGGCATGAGATACCTTCTGATTAGTGCCAAATAACATATAAATAAACTATTACAATTTTATGCACCTAAACTGGAGCACAGATTTGGATTAACAGCACAGTAAGTAATATTAATTGTGAGATAATTGCATTAAAAGCCTCCAAAAGGCACCAATACAACAAACACTGTCACAAAACAAGATGTCCAGCTCAGTGGTTTGAATTAATGAGGTGAAGCCTAGCAGACAGCTAAAGGCTCCAGCTGTCTTTTTCAGAAGCAAGTGGATGTGTTAATTGCATTAAACCTTAATAAATGAAAAAATAATTAAATAAATAAATCACACCAAATTTACAACTGAGACCAAAACCATTTCTTTTACCAGGCCAAACATGCTCAACTTTCAGCACTTTGCTGTAAAGTTAGAAGTTTTAACATGGGGATCTGTGGGACCATTTTTGGATGCAGCATCATTTTCGGCCCTTGAGGCTGCTGGCTGATTAGATTCCGAATTATCAGGGTAAAATAATGATAAACACTAAAGAAGTAAGTCAAAATTAGATAGAGAGGCCATAAAACATTCTTGTAGAATATAAATGTAACTTCAGCAATATGCACACATTAACACACGAACAGGTCTAGTACATGCCTGAGGCATTTTTACAACATTTGGTCTCCCATGAGTCAGTGCTACCCTTCAGCTGAATGAAGGGACATCTCAGTGATTATATCAAAATAACATGCTCACACGGCCATATGAAGTCACGTTACAAAGGCACATGTAAAAGAGTTACAGCCTCATATTTTCTGTCACATTAAACAATGTGCAAAGAATGTGACTCGTATTCTGATGCTCCATGAAATATCAGCTTATGCAATGACTTACTGAGGAGATGTAATGAGGGCTGTGGTGGTATTGCGCTCTTTCCAGTGCAACTGACAGAAACATTATAAATACGACGGTGTATGTTGCTGTAAACCCACAACCTATACATTATATTCTCAAATCATAATAAGAAATGCTATTATTAAATATATTTACAGTGCAAGGAGAATAGTAGAAAGTTTAATGAAAAGAAACTGCTAGAAGCTCCATTTGACTGGTGAAAAAACAATATAAAAAGAAGGCTGCTGTGTCCTCTACGTCCTGCTGACTGTGCCAGTAGTCAATTTCAGAGGAATTCACCCTCATTAGCCTCTGAAGCCTTCATTACTGCACAATAACAAAGACAAGAAACAGCAGTAGAAGCAGCTTAAGAGGAGCTAGTATCTGACCAGAGGGTTGTTTGTGTGGCAGTCAGAAAAGTAAAGAGATGTAACTCCTAAATGTGCCAGTAAAGCTGCTGCAGAAGACTGTGGTCATGCTGGCAGCTCCCAGGTATGAATGTCTGGAGTCACCACAAAAACCTCCTGGATAATTCTCATATAATGTTGTGAAATGAGCAAGAACTCAGGGTACATGTTGTGGGCACAACATTTACACAGAGATTTTATTTCTCATATGATTATATAATGTTGTTTATAATGTTCTTCATTCCTCTTTCATGGAAAGATTGTGATAAATCCACAAACCACACACTGCTTTCACATGTTTGTTACATGAAAAGGTTCGCTAACAGTCTGGTTTTGCAATAACCAACCCATTATGGCAACACGATTTTGGTGTGTGGTTGATTCCAGTATTTGTAGCGTGTGACCAGGAATGAGAAAAAAAAAACACTGAAAAACACAAGTGCATGCAAGGAATATTGTAATAGAGATTGTGGCTTGCATAATGACCAGATTACTAGGGACAGACGTCAGTTTATTTTATAATATTTTCATCTCAATTTTAAGACAAAGTGGCACCTCTAATTCACATTCATAAACACACACGCACACACACAGTAGTGCCTGGATCTCTGCTCTTGGGCTCAGCAGGCAGAGCTGCCTTGTCATCATAAAACGGTCATGGCATCTTGGTATTTTCTGGCATTCTCTCTTGCTCTCTTGTGTAACAGATCCCTCAGGGTTATTTTTCAGCTCGTACAATGGGTCACTTGTTGCAGACAAAAAACAAAGCATACTGATTTGTTTTTGCTTAATAATTTTAATTCTTGGTCAGCATTTCAGTCAAATTGCAAGAAAATATGTTGGTAATGTGGATATTCCTTCCTGTACATCTATCATCTGTTTATGCTCTGAGAGAGGGGCAATCATCACCAGTAGGCTATTACCACATAAACACTGGTAAAGCAGCAGCATTTAAAGTATTTAAGGACACTATTTGGTTTTCCCAATTCTAAAGAAACATATCGAAAAGTTAAAGGTTAGAGAGAACAACAATAATGTGTGCTACATGAAAATTTTAAACATATCGATGATGAATATCTGACATACACTACAGTGCTTAACAAATTTAGACCACCACCCAATGTACGGTTTATGCCACAGCTGCCCTAAATTAACACTACTGGTAATTACCAAAATCATTTTTTATGTTTCTGTAATGGTTAATCCAGCAGTATGTGCAAGCTCTTTAATCAAATATTTTTAATGCTCAAATATAACTATTGTTGTTATTCATGAATTTTCAAATTTACTGTTTTACAAAAAAGCTGAAAAAATAGTAAAGCACATTATTATTTTTTGATTAAGATGCCAAATTACAGTTATTTACTTGTATTCCTGAACAGAAAATTCATTTTAGTGGCTGAATGTTATGCTTGATTAATTTCTGACTTCTCAGAGAAGTCCAGTGTGCCAGCTCAAATTTGGGTATAAAGTTTGGAATTCCTCACTCCTGTTCAAAATGGTAAAATGTTGAGAATTCACTGAAAAGGAAAGAGTCACATTAACGCACTTTGTGATGCTGGATGGTAATAAAAACGAGAAAGACGATGGTCTTTCTCGTTTTTATGACAGGTGGTCTAATAAATTTGTTAAGCACTGTATATACATGTAAATGCCAATGTTGTTTCTGTCTGTGAATGTTCTCAATCATCCAAATCAAGGTAATCTTGAGTGCTTGGGAAAAAAAAAAAGGCAACTGGACTTTTTCTTGGCTCATGAGGACATTTCACCACTCATCCAAGAGGCTTCTTTAGTTCTAAACCAACTGATGGAGAGTACCAGGTATTTAACTCCTAGTGGGGCTGTCCTGTTGGAGGTGGAACAAGACTTTTGGTTGGCCTCGAGGGCAATTCTGGCAAACCATCAGGTGGCTCAAGAGGGGAAAGCAGCTTCCTGCCCACACTGTATAAAGTGAGGATAGAGTGCTGCTGACCTCAGCTGAGGATATTGTCATTCAATGGACGGAATACATGGAGGATCTCCTCAGTTCCACTGACACACCTTCCGTAGAGGAAGCAGAGTTTGGGGACAACTCGCCCATCACTAGGGGTGAGGTCGCCAAGGTAGTTAAAAAACTCTCCGGTGGCCAGGACCCTTTGTCCTGAGTTCCGTAAGACTCCGTAAGATTGTGGGGCTGTCCTGGTTGACATACCTCTGCAACATCTTGTGGAAGTCTGGGACAGTGCAATTGGATTGGCAAACTGGGCTGGAGGTCCCCCTTTTTAAGAAGGGGGACCAAAAGAGGTGTTCCAACTTAAGATCACATTCCTTAGACTGCCTGGGAAAGTGTATGCTGGGGTGCTGGAGAGGAGAGTCCATCCGTTAGTTGAACCTCAGATTTAGCAGAAGCAATGTGGTTTTCATCCTGGTTGGGGAACACTTGACCAGCTCTTTATCCTTTCGAGGATATGTGTGGGAGTTTGCCCAACCAGCCAACATGTGTTTTGTGGACTTGGACTTCAACCATGTCCCCTGGGTTATCCTGTTGGGGGTTTTTAGGAGTATGGGCTATCGGGCCCATTGTTACAGGCTATTCAGTCCCTGTACAAGCGTAGTGAGAGCTTGGTTGTCATTTCTAACAATAAGTCAGCCTCATTCCTGGTGGTGTTGGGCTGCCCTTTGTCACCAACTGTGTTCATAATTTTCACAGACAAAATTTCTAGGCAGCCAAGGGCCGGGGGGTTCACAACCAGTGGTCTCAGGATCTCGTCTCTGGTTTTTGCAGAAGATGTAGTCCTGTTGGCTTCATCAAGTGATGACCTTCAGCTCACACTTGGGCATTTTGGAACCAAGTGTGAGGTGGCTGGGATGAGAATTAAGACCTCCAAGTCTCATGTCATGCTTCTCAGTCAGAAAAGCATGGCATGCCAATTCAGGGTTGGGAATGAGTTGCTGTCCCAAGTGGAGGAGTTCAAGTATCTTGAGGTGTTCTTGTTCATGAGTGAGGGAAGGAGGGAGAGAGAGACTGACAGACAGATCACCACAACTGTAGTAATGCAGATGCTGTACTGATCTGTTATGGTGAAGAGAGCTGAAGTGAAGCCATCGATTTACAGGTTGATCTATGTTCCCACCCTCACCTATGACCACGAGCTCTGGGTAGTGACTGAAAGAATGAGATTGCAGATACAAGTGGTGGAAAAGAGCTTACTCCCAAGGGCATCTGGGCACCCTAGAGATAGGGTGAGGAGCTCGGTCATTTGGGAGGGACTCAGAGTAGAGCCACTACTCCTCCACATTAAAGGGAGCCAGTTGAGGTGGTTTGGCCATCTGACTAGAATACCTCCTGGATGCCTCCTAGGTGTGATATTTCAGAGATGTCCAAGTGGGAGGAGGCCTGGTGGTAGACCCAGGATACACTGGAGAGATTATGTCTCTCAGCTTGCTTGAGAACTGGGGAGAGGGAGTCTGAGGTTCTCTGCAAGACTGCTGTCCCCATGACTCAGACCTGGATAAGTGGCAGAAACTGGATGAATGAATGTATTTATTTTTCACTTTTGATAATTTTGAAAAGAAAGGGGGAAAAAATTAACAGTGATGGTTCAGTTTTTCTATTTGCTACATACTTCATTCCAGTTCTCTATAATGATATATCTATAATGACTGTGTCACATAAAGCCTGGGATCCAAAGATCCAATTTTAACCTTGTGTTAATACGTGTACTATATAAGTTTTATATATAAAAATGTTATTTAAAAAACACTTAAACAATATTTCCATTGTTTATTATCAGTAATTAGTCAAATACATAAAAACAAACAGTAGGAAAAGGACAGACTTGTTTTCACAAGGTTATCACTTTTAGCACACCCACATTCACTCTTTCAGTTTTTTTTTCTTTGCATTTGTGCGTAACCTCTTGTGCAGTAGAAAAGGAAATATATCATGGTACATGAACATTAAATAAATAAAAAAAAATCCCTTTATTTACAACTCATTTTCCAAGAAATATAAATTAAACATTCCATTAATTTACTAGCAACAAACTCCACAGAATATTAAACTGCCAATCTCTGGCAATGATATGATGTCTCAGTACTAATAAGTAAAACACTATCCACTCTGACTGACTGGACTTTCAGCTTACATGGCAGGCAGTTACATCAGGCAGCACTTTATGCTTTCATTTTCACTTCAAAACATTCCTACACAATGATTCTTCCTGAACTGTTTGAAATTAACAGAAAAGCTGGAAAAGATTTTACACCCATCCTCTGATACTGAAAGTTTAAGGGCTGAAAGACCAATTACTATTCAGCAGCAGGAATACATTACTGAAGAGTCCATTTAGTATACGTCAGCATAAATGGATGAATGAAACCTGAAAGAAAGAATTATGCTTCAGTTTTTTAAATGTTTTTCACTAGATTTGAAAAGAGAAAACCTCCATCGAGAATATAAACTGGTGTACTACAGCAGACAACATTAGACTGAATTTAAGGGGCAATATCAGCTGGCAGAGATCAAAGATCTCAACTGCATGTGAGTAAATTCAAAATGAGTCAAAATCAAATGTGTACAGAAGATGTAGGGGGAAAAAAAGAAAAAATGTTAAGGTACCAAATTCCAATGAGGAAAAATAATATTGTTAAGCTACATATCAGTCAAAAGACATTAGTATGAACAGCTTTGGGGTTAGCAGGCTGAGCAACTCCCAACTTAACCTGTACAAAACCAAGCTTAAAATTGTCCCCACACTTGTAGCTGATCGTAAGTAAAAAAGTTAAAACTGGTCCAAGCTTATTAACCACTGGTAAAGCCATTCTTTAAAATTATAGTGAATTATTACAAAATGGTGCCAATGTCAAAAATTTTGTGTCAAATATAATATTTCTTTGATGGATTCTCTGCAACAATCAATAGTTCTTAGAGATCAGAGAGACAGTGTGGTGCCTGGTGTCAAGATGAATTTATCTTCCATGATTAGGTTTGGATTCTTTCTTTGTTCTTCCCCTGTCATGCTCAAAGGCTTTCATAGTGTTTGTATTTTCCGTAGATGATTGTGATAAGATAAAAATCAGGTTGTTAAGTTACAGTCAAAATACTGTCAGAGATTACATGAACTCTGGCAGAGCTTGGGACATGTAGCTGTACATAGTAGAAAGGTAAAGTTGAGACCACAGAAAAAAATCCTATTTACACGAGTCCCATCAAATCACATAGAAGAGGTAATAGAAGAAAAATAACTACAAACATTGGTGAGTTTTTGTTTGCAAAAAAAGTCTACTTTTGTACATTTCTAGCACAAGACTGTACAACATCTGTATTGAGAGAGGCAGTTTCCTATGGCAAAGCTAGACATAAGTACAAATCATGCTGCACTAATATAGTGCAAAATTATTCCTGAAAAACGGAGAAGGGAGAGGCAGGCATAAGTGGTGCTGGCTCTGGGATTTATTAAGCTCTTTTTTGTCTCCTCATCTTTTTTTCTTGTGAGATGCACCCAGGCCATAATGACGCAGAGGGCTTTGAATGTTCATGGGACAGAGAATAAGTGACATCAAGATGATTCACTGAGCTGATGGGTGAAGATTTGTGCTTTCACAGCAGAGTCTTTGTTCTGGGGAGACCCTCTTCAGTGACTGTGGTTTGAATGTTGTGGACAATAGTAGATGGCAGAGAAGCAAAGGCAGACTTCCAGCAGAAAATAAAGAATTCATGAAGGCTCTTGTGAAATAAAGTACCAAAATGAAAATTTAAAAAAACAGATGGGGAAAACAAGGCTGCTAATGAACATGGAATCAGTCTTGATCTTGAGGTTTCCTTTTCTGTCAGAAACTTCATCTGCATGTGAACAATGCTCAGCGGCGGCCCTGACATCAAGGGGTTTCCATAGCAACACTGTGTATCCTGAAAGAGGACAAATGTTTGTAGGCCAACATGTTGAGCAGGAAGACTTCTACATGTCTGCGTCTCCATCGTAAGCCAGAGTCAAAGGCTTCAGTCTGTTGTTCATCTGACGTCTCTGTGGCTTCTTTGGCTTTTTGCTACAGAACAAACAAACAGCAGGTAGGGAACAGTAAGGCAATCTGATAGCAACTGTTCGACAGTAGCTTCCACTCAGCAAGACCAATCTATAATATGAGAGACATGATTCTGACGTTTCCATGTTATTTCTCTCTTAAAGACCATACCACTGTCTTTGGAAGTACATCCATCTTAACCACTTATCCTACTGACACATAGATCCACAGTAACAGTGATAAATAAATAAAGTATTTTCGTATCATATCATGTTGTATCCACCTTAAGTCTTGATGTTAAGCTAAAGACTGGGCCGGGTACACCCTGAACATGTTGCCACTCCATCACAGAACTAACATAGACTGACAACCATTCGCATCCACATCCACTTTAGACTCTCCAATGAACCTGCTCTTGGCAGGAAACCCATAAAGAACAGGAAGAACATTCACGAAAAGCCCAAACACAAAGAAACTAGCTGACCTTCTTGCTGTGAGACCAAAGCACTAACCACTGCACCGCAGTGCCACCCTGTCTTTGGAAATGACATTTTAAATTCATACGTACTTCAAATCACCAAAAAGTTAGAGTTCTACAGTTTCAGTAACAGGCAGAACAGAGGTGCAGTAGTTAGTGCTGTTGCCTCACAGCAAGTTACACGTAAACAGCTAAACCTAACCTAAAAACAAATAAACTGACTGTAGGTGCTATATGAGTTAGCCTTGTGACGGACAGATAACCTAATCAACATGTGCGCCTTTTCTTGCCAAGTGTCAGCTGGGATAGGCTCCAGACTTCAACTTGGTGCATTTCCCATGAATGTATTGTAGATCCATGGGTCTAAGCTTTGCAAACTCTGCCTCAGTTGTAAATATGGGGAAATGAAGAGTGGTACAGGCATTTAAATTTTACATATTAACTTCCCAAACAACATAAGAACAAATGACCATGCATACAGTATGTCAGTGGACAGTTGAGGATAATCAAATAGGGAGAAAATGTAAACCTGGATTCTAACCTCAGGATCTACTTGCTGAGATGTTAGAGCCATGGCCATAATCAGCTATGAGGACACCAAAGTCTGGACTTCAGTGTTTTTGGGTTCTTTTTTATTTTGTTTTGTTTTGTTTTTTTCAAAATAAGACAGTAAAAAGTGGCATGAATCAATGTGTGGTGCTCTAGATGGCTTTTACTTTGAAAAGACTATGGGAATTCTGCAAAGTTATGGCCCGCCCTAGAGTGCCTCTGATTGGATGGTGTTTAGGGGGTTAGACTGATGCATGACTCATGAGGAATGATAATTGGTTGAATTAGTCAGCAGGAGTGAATTAGAGGCACAGTACAGACAGAGTCACTGAGTGAGTAACTTTTTTCCTCCTGCAACTTAATTTCAAGTGCAGGAATAATTCTGTATTTTGTTATTTTTTGTTTTATTTCATTGTTTTATACACACAACACTCATCTTCCATATTTCTACAGTACTGTGCAAAAATCTTGAGCCACCCCTCATTTCTTTATATTTTGCTAGGAAAATGGGAAATAGGCACAGCAATTTATTGAAACATGCGCAAACATACATGAAAATACACTATATAAGACAAAACAGAATTTGTACAGTTCTAACAAGCTTGAAAGTCAATATTTGGTATGACCACCTTTATTCTATCAAGTTTTTGGCTAATAGGTCTTTGGGAAACACCTTGTTGGTGCAAAAATACTATTTTATGCCTGGCAATCTGTGCTATCTTTGGCATTTTCCATAGATTCAACTAAAGAAATGGGAACAAATTATATGCTTTTGCAACAGGCTGCCAGTAACAAAGTGTCTAAAGATACAATTTAAAACTTGTTTTTTGTTAAGTTGTCTAGACTGAAAATGAGTGAAAAAGCATCCAATGTCCAAAGAAGAACTATGAAAGACCTTCAGGAATCCTGGAGAACTATTTCTGAAGACCACTTTAAAAAATCACAAGCCAGCCTGGCTACTTGGAAGCAAAATATAAAGAAATGAGGTGTGGCTCAAGACTTTTGTACAGTACTGTGTATACATAGTTCCTCCAAAAGAGGGAAGCCGTAAAAAAAATAAAGTCCTTTATAGTTTTTAAAATTGGTCCTAGAATTGTATTGTAATTATAGGACCAATTCTCTTCAGAATTGTAGCCTGGCCATTGAGCACAGATGCTACATCTTAAATGTAATACATTAAGACCTCACTAATTCTAAACCCTGGTTATGGCCCTGGTAACAGTGATTTAAAGTAAATATTAAAATGTACAAAAACAGTGATATTGTCCTCAGGAAGAATAATGCACATAGCAGTTACTATAGAAAGACAATATAGGAAACTTTAATATTTTGTGCCTTTTGGATGAATAATTCTATTCAGTGATGACAAAATAAGGACAATGATTAAGTATCTAAATGGAATGTGACTCAATGACCACAAGATGGTACCAGAGAAACGAGAACTACAGCTGTGACAGGCCTGTTGGTTTACAGTTACCGGACCTTCATTTGTCCTGTAAAACCCTCTTGTATCAAAAGTGAAGTGAGAGCTGTGCAGGGCCATTGGCTAGCACTGAGGACCCTGAGGTCATGACCTGTGCATTTGCTCTGCAACATGCGAGTAGTTTACATTCTACATTTGAGTTACATATGGTACAAGAGGTGTTTAACCAGCTTAATATAGTATATATAGACTCAGTTTAAATGCCAGTTAAACTACAAAACTAATAAACTCATACATATATGATTCAGTATTTCTCTGCCAGACTTCAGACACATCACTTCGGTGTTTCTAGTCATCATGTAAAAAAGTAAAAAGTGTTTTCAGTCTTGTTCAGAGGTTTTCAGCACATAGTGCAATTGATTACTTGTTTGCTGTAATAGCACTAGCCATTTTTTTTTCTTTTCTTAAATCTCAAAACACTTTATGGGTTGTAGAATGCTGGACTGCTCACCTCCAATAGGTGATCCACCGAAATGATTGAACAAGCACTCTCGGTGTTTGGGCACATGTGGATGTCATAGGGGTAACAGGGGTTAAATAAGGCCCTGACTAAGTGATAAGAGTTTCAAAGGGAGGTACTGGAGGCAGCAGTGACTGCTGCAGCTGTGGATGTTGTTGTTGTGGTGATGGAGGCTTTGAGAGTGGTGCCTCATATTGCTGTTGTTTTTGTTGCTGCTGCTGTTGCTGCTGTAGCTGTTGGTTGCACCGCTTTAACTCCTCTTGCTCTAGTTTCTGGCAGGCAGGACAGGTGTAAGGCACTGTGTAGCCGTTTTGCTCCATCCAGTAAACCCTGTCTGAGGGGGACTTGGAGCTCGACTTGCAGCAAAGGCAACAACCACAACAACTGAACAGAGTGTGAGAATGGAGGGTAGAAAGAAACAGAACAAGACATAAAGGGACAAATGATGAGGGAAAACAAAGAAAAATGAAAAAATGAAATGAATGAATAATTATGAGCAGTGATGTGATGGAGGTCAAATTCCATGTTAATCTGTTAACCCCTTTTATACACCGACACATTTTTTTCCATAATATGGTAATCTAAGAGACAATGCAACACAGACAGACTAAACTCATGCTAAGCTCAGTTTTAAGCTTAGTAACTTCAGGTAACTACATCAGGTAACTACGGTGCTGTGAAAAAGTATTTGCTGTGCCTGATTTCTTAGTTTTTTGCATATTTGCCACGCTTGTATGTCTCAGATCATCAAACAAATTTTAATATTAGACAAAGATAACCCAAGTAAATACAAAATACAGCTTTTAAATGATGATTTATTAAGGAAAAAAGCTATCCAAACCTACCTGGCCCTCTGTGAAAAAGTAATTGCCCCCTAAACCTAATAACTGGTTGTGCCACTCTTGGCAGCAACAACTGCAATCAAGTGTTTGTGATAACTGGCAATGAGTCTTTCACATCACTGTGGAGGAATTTTGGCCCACACTACTTGTTTAAGGTCATGCCAAAGCATCTCAAACAGATTTAAGTCCAGACTTTGACTAGGCCACTCCAAAACCTTCATTTTGTTGTTTTTGAGCCATTCAGAGGTGGACTTGCTGGTGTGTTTCAGATCATTGCATAACCCAAGTCCGCTTAAACTTCAGGGTGCGAATTGATGGTCGGACATTCTCTTTCAGGATTTCCTGGTAGAGAGCAGAATTGTTGGTATGTTGCTCTTTTTATGAAATGCTGTGTTAGTTTTATGTCAGATGTAACAGGACGCAAACCTTCCAAAAAGTTCAACTTTTGTCTCGTCAGTCCACAGAATATTTTTCCAAAAGTCTTGAGGATCATCAAGATGTTTTTTGGCAAATGTGA
>VUQI01040581.1:0-15252 GCA_015106735.1 Paratilapia polleni | reverse complement strand
TATTTTCATTTAGAGCATTTATTTGCAGAAAATGAAAAATGGTCAAAATACCAAAAAAGGTCCAGTGTTTTCAGACCTCAAATAATGCAAAAAAAAAGAAGTTCATATTTATTTTTAAACAACACATTACTAATGTTTTAACTTAGGAAGTGTTCAGAAATCAATATTTGGTGGAATAACCCTGATTTGCAATCACAGCTGTCATGCGTCTTGGCATGCTCTCCACCAGTCTTTCACATTGCTGTTGGGTGACTTTATGCCATTCCTGGTGCAAGAATTCAAGCAGCTCAGCTTTGTTTGATGGCTTGTGACCATCCATCTTCCTCTTGATCACATTCCAGAAGTTTTCAATGGGGTTCAGGTCTGGAGATTGGGCTGGCCATGACAAGGTCTTGATCTGGTGGTCCTTCATCCACATCTTGATTGACTTAGCTGTGTGGCATGGAGCATTGTGGTTCAAGACATTTGCACAGTATTGTAAATAATGACATGTTGTAATATGTCATGTGTTATTGTTCATCAAAGGTTGACCTGCTAAGGACCAGATGATTTTTCATTATGTCCTGATACGTAAAAATTTACAAATGACAGAAGGTTTACATTTTTTCACATATGTTGCTTGTCCCTATCCTCTGAATTCCAGGACTGTAGGAATTAATATAGCATGGATATGTTATTTAGGGTAAGGTAAACAGCTTGATTCAGTTCAGTTTAAGATCAAAGATTATGGCAATAATCAGTCTCTGATCCTGTCAGATATCTGATTATTTAGCCTCTGAGGGTAACGGCCAATGTTTCTAGGCTTCTGATGGATGGATATTCAGGCCAAGACTTGCTGTTCTGTGCATCAGTCATTGTTTACAGTCTATGAATGCAGAGAAATATTATAAGTAGCTAATATATATATATATATATATATATATATATATATATAGTGTACATTCTTATTATCAGGCAGTATGGGGATTTACAAACCTCCAGCTGGCTGGGGGCTCTTTAAAAAGTTTATATATTTTTTTTTACTGTGCCAGAATATTACATTGTGAAATTGTTGCATTTCTTCTCTACGTGTCTGTTTCCAGGGCTGCAGAGGAGTGACCTGTGGACTGAGTAGGCTTTTTGTGGTTATATAAGTGTAACAGGTGCACTTTGGTCTGCTGAGATTGTGTAACACCAGCAGTGCTGGAAAAGGCCAGATGAAACTGGAGGGACCCTTCCACAGATGACCCACAGTTTTAGCCTCAGACAAACAGGCCTGCAAACAATATGACTAATATTATATTAACTGATAGTTCAGGGGAGTGCTTACCTGGAACTTTTAACAGCTACTTTACTCCTAAATGTGCTTTCTACCTGTTTCTGTTGTAAAATTAGCTAATCATTAGGTTCTTGGTCATCACAGGCCTGTTTGTTTTGACTGAACTGAAGTGTAGATGAATTATTAATGCTGCTTCTCCTGAAAACTTAACTTAAAATATTTTCTATTTTCATGTGGCAACATTTCCTGTTCTTGTCACAGCCCTTGGGAAAAAAGCCCTTTTTTCTGTTATTCACCCCTCCTCTGTTGCCCATTTTCTCTAAACCAAACTGCAGCTACACTACTTTAATACAGTTATAGTGTAGAAAACCTGCTGAACATGATGTGCAGCTTGCAACATTCTTCAGTTTTATGTTAGTTATTCAGAATCAATCAGAAGTTTGGATACAACAGTTGCATAATTTTTACTATATTTAACAATTAGGAACAACTATGTATACATACTGTGTACACATTTTGCTCTCAACCAGCTTCAAAATGCATCACCCTGGGTTTTACCAACAGTCTTGAAAAAGTCCCTACATATGGTCAGCACTTGTCTGCTTTCCCTTCACTGTTCCATCCAACCATCTCAGTTGGGTTTAGGTTGGGTTTAGGTGCAGGATGTTGTGGTAGTCATGTCAACAAACAAGAGGGTAGAGTTCTATTTCATGGCTAACTGTAGCTAGCCTAGTTAGCACGGTGAAGCCATAGACTGTATAGGTGCATCTCACACAGATAACTGCTAATTAGTGCTAAGTAACACAAATAAAATACTGTATTGCATTATGCAAAACTGGAGCATAGATAGGTTTGTTAGGTAAGATAATTGCATTAAAAATGCTCCAAATGGATTAAAACCGCAAACACAATCAAGACATCCAGTTCAGTGACCTAAATTAGCTAAGGTGATGACTAGCAGATAGCTAGCTTTCTCATGAGCTGCCAGTGTCAGCCAAAGACGACAGGCCTGTAAAAGTGCATGACTTTAAACCTTTTTAAATGGGTGAGATTTAAAAAAAATAAATAAATCATTCCCCTCTACAGTTGGCATGAAGGGGGAATTTATGGACTGGACTGGTACTTATATGGAGCTTTTCTATTCTATTCTGTTTATTACAAGCCACAGTCACCCATTTTTTCTAACAATCATAGTCCAATGGATGCGTTGGGGGAAATCTGGAGTTTAGTATCTTGCACAAGGGCATTTCGACATTTGAACTGGAGGAGCCGGGGATTGACCCACCGACAAGAAACTTATACTTGTAATTGAATTCAACGAGTTCAGTGAGTTCACTGTACTCAAATGGCCTCCACATTCACCAGATGTCATTCCATAGAGCACCTTTGGGATATGGCAGAAAGGGTGATTCACATCAGGGATGTGCAGTCAACAAACCTGCAGGACTGTGTGATGCTATCATATGGACCAAAATCTCTGAGGAATGTTTCCAGCACCTTGATGAATGTATGCCACAAAGAATTAAGGCAGTTCTGTAGGCAAAGGGGGGATTCCAACCTGGTACTTGCGGCTGTGGCTCAGAAGGTAGAGCAGGTCGTCTATTAATCGGAAGATTGGTGGTTCAATTCTTGGCTATCCCAGTCTGCATGCCAAAGTGTCCTTGGGCAAGACACTGAACCCTCAGTTGCCCCTGATGCGCTCATCGGAGTGTCAATGTGTGAGTGAATGTTAGAAAAAAAGCACTTAGGTTGAGAAAAAAGTGTGTGTGAATGAGACAAGTAGTATAAAGCACTTTGAGTGCTCACATAGAGTAGAAAAGTGCTATATAAGTACCAGTCCATCCATTCACCATACTAGCAAAGTGTACCTTTGTAGCCAGTGAGTTTATACTAATAATATATACTTGTACACTTTTTTTCTATTTGTCTCTTTTGATAGTTTTGATGTCTTCATCATGTCTTGTCTTGATGTCTTGTTCTGCACTGAAGAAAATAGTAAAAATGAGAAAATTTGTTGAATACGCAGGCATATTCAAACTTTTAAACTTCATGTAGTTTTTTTGTTTGTTTGTTTTTGGTCTTTCTTTTTTCTGTGTTTTCACAATTATTAGCATGAGTTTCAAAAGTTATATTTATAGCTATTTATTTAATAAATCTGTTGTCTGTTTTGTGTTTTTGTACTTGTAAATTTTGTATCAGAATAAAAATTAAATGCATTTCACCATTAAGACATTGAATTTTGCATTTTTCTGGCAGTGGTCTTCCTTTTAAACATATATTTTTAGTTTTAATGTTTGAGTTATCAGCAAAGAACGAGGCACAAAGTACATCCCAAATGCAGTGCAGTTTTCTCACATTTAGAATATTTAAAGTTTAACTACAGAGTTGGCTCCTCCTTACTTTGTGACTTTGTGATGTAACACTTGGTGGCACTATTTTCCCTACAAAAACATCGTCAGGCACGGATGCTTTGTCTCGGTCCTTGCTGTCCGCTGGACCTGATGCAGACACATCCACACTTCTGACCGTAACCACGTAGAATACAATAGATAGTAGAATATTAGAATACTTTATACTGAAGTCCAACATAACTGTTCGGTTCCTGCTCGGTGTGGCGCAAATCCACACACCTGGCCGTCAACACTCAGGGCAAAATTCCTGGAGGTTCGTTTTAGTAGGCGGACCTGTTGAGCATATTTATTAACGGGGTGAGACGGGTCTGTGAGTTGTGTGGACGTGCTAAATATAATCAACATGTCGACTAACGGAGACTTTGACTGCATAGTGATCGGGGCCGGGGTGCAGGGCTCCTTTACGGCCTACCAGCTGGCAAAAAAGAACAAGAAGACTCTGCTGCTCGAGCAGGTGTGTCACATAAACATTTTGAGCCAAGAGACTACAGGAGAGACTGAAATATTAGGGCGTTTTCACACCTAGAGTTCGTTTACTCTGGTCCGAATCATTTGATGAGTTTATAAACTTGTAGCTTTTTTCCCGTGTTTCGTTTTTTTCTTTCAGTCCGAGAAAACTCCAAGCGAACCAAAATGTGTCACTACAAACGCTTATTGGTCAGGTCTGTCTGGGGCGGGAGCAACAAAAGTAAATACAGAAAGAAGGTGATGTGTTCTGGCCAAGTGGATAACATGGAGAATTTACATTCATTTTACGGCTAGTTGCAGCCCGTACTGATAGTTACTGTACTCTGTACGTCTATGGTACCCTGCTGCATCCCAGAATGCAAAGTATGCCTGGCTGCGGGAAGGCGTTTAGTTCAAACGTGCAGCGTACACCTGGTAGATGGGACGGATCACGTTCACACCATAAACGAACCGCTCTGGAGTTTCTTTGGAACCAGGCCGAGGCCAGCTCTTCCAAAGGGTCTCGGTGCGGTTGTTTTGTTCCGCACCCGAGTGCGATTACACCCTTACTCGGACCTTTGTACGTCACACTGTAAAGTACAGTTCACTTGTAATTGAGTACAAGTAAATTTTTCATGCATGGAGAATGTCACGAAAGAAGAAAGTATTGAAGAGTAGTTAGGATGTCATCAAAAGTAAAATTGCTAAAAGCACAAGAATTATAGGCGACTGATATGCTATGAAATTGTATTGTACTGTAATTGTAATTTTCTATATCGAGATGCTGGTCATTTTAATTATGGGGTCATTTGGTGATTATCTTACTGCTGATTATGATTGTTTTGTTAAACTTTAAAGAAAATGAGAAATGGTTTCTCCATAACCACTAGTCCAAAGCGACACCTTCATACTGTTTGTTTAGTAAATTCCTTGAAATAATTCCAACGACAAAAGCAGAAAATTCTCACATTTAAAAAGCTGGAACCCTTAGATGTTTTGGAATTTTATGTGAACAATAACTTCATTTTATAACTACGTGTTCTGTTGGTTGATTGCATTTATAACAAGGCATCAGATTTTTAGGAAGTCAACGTGTCTAGACATGAAATCCTAATTTATTAAGTAGTTTCTGCAGCTATCAGATATAATACGGTCCTCTGAATGTTATGGACCAGTAGTCTGTAAATGTTTTTTCTCCAAGAAAATGTGTGACTCATCCTTCGCATGCTTTAACATGACTAAAATCTTATGTTCGCATTCCCAATCTGTGAAAGTCATGTCTGGCTGCTGCTCTTCACTGCAGACAGGAGCTGGCATTGTTTACCTGTCACTTTACCTGCCAGCTATCTATTGCTGCTTCCAAAAGGGTTCTGTTACCTAATACATGCTTATAACTCTGCTATGACTGCTATGAAAGATGAAGGTGTATTGCTTTTGTTTTTTTTATTTATTTATTGTGAATCAATGTCACATTGATGTGAAAATCAGTCACCTCTTCTGCAAGCACTATTCTGGTATCAAAAAACCACACTGAATAAAAATTATCTTTCACTGCAGGACTTATGTGAAGATTAACCCATTTGGGGTGGAGTCTTGACCTCTTACTTTCTTCCTGTAAATTGCACGTGAAGTAGTTAATGATTAGTTTGTTTTTAAGTACACTGGTTAAGCATACTTACAGTCATTTCAGAAAGTATAATGAGACCACAGTTTACTGTGGTGTAGATTTCATTCATGAAATTAATAAAACTAAATTTTCTCTTTGCATTCCTTGTACACTTATAATGCAAAATTGACAAAGTAAAACATATATAAAGGCTTGAACTGTAAATCAAAGCAAGGTTGTTCAGAGTGATTGCCTTTATCCTATAATGAAATATTTGCCTCCTGGTGGGAGCAGGTTTATTTTAGAATAAGAATACCAACCCTCTCACTCCCCTACCCCTCCTAGGGGAGACAAGGGGTCACTAAATGGTTTAAGGATGAAAATTATGTGAATATTATATGGCCATCATAAGCCTGGTTCTGCCAGAGGTTTCTTCCTGTTAAGAGGGAGTTTTTCCTTCCCACTGTTGCCAAATGCTTGCTCATAGGGGGTCGTCTGACTGTTTGGGTTTTCCGTCTGATATTGTAGGATCTTTACCCTAAAATATAAAGTGCCTTGAGGTGACTGTTGTTGTGATTTGGCGCTATATAAATAAAATTTAATTGAATTGAATAGTTTCATGTAGAAATTTTCTTTCTACTGAAATACACCCACCGACCGTATCACTGTGCAGAAGGAAACATTTATTAATGTCCTCCTTATTTGAGCTGTGATGTTTGGCCAGGTGCACACTTAATTTGGATGGCGGATGTATACGGTAGAAAGAAAATAATTCCTATATGCTTATAATATTTTTGGATTTTTTTTGAGTTGCCACCGATTCTGTTCAGAACCTTTATGGACAGAATATCTAGGCACAGCCAAGAGGTAGAGGGTGTTTGGTGGCCTCAGGTTCACGTATTTGCTTTTTGTGGATGATGTCCTTCTGACTTCATCGAGCAATGACCGCCAGCTTGCGCAGGGGTGGTTTCTAGCCAAGTTCGAAGTGACTGGGATGGGAATTCGAGTCCAAGGCAGTGGTTCTCAGCCGGAAAGGTTGAGGAGTTCAAGTATCTCAGGGTCTTGTTTACAAGTGAGGGGAGAGTGGAGTGGGAAACTGACGGGTAGATTGGTGTGTTGGCAGTGGTGTGGATGCTGTACTGATCTGTTGTGGTGAAGAGAGAGCCAAGTGAAGGCAAAGCTGTTGATTGACCAGTCAATCTACCTTCACAAGCCACAAGCTGTGGGTATGGGCTGAAAGAAAGAGATCAAGGATACAAGCAGTAGAAATGAGCTTCCTCTTCCTTAGAGATCAGGTGAGGAACCTGGTCATTTGGGAGAGACTCAGAGTAGAGCCACTCCTCCTTCACATTTAAAGGCACCAGTTGAGGTGGTGTGGATGTCTGAATAGGACATCTCCTGGGTGCCTCCTAGATGAGGTGTTTCGGGGACGTCTAACCGGGAGGAGACCCCGGGGCAGTCCCTAGGACACATTGGAGAGATTATGTCAGCTTGCTTGGGAACACCTCGGTGTCCCACCGGAAGAGCTGGAGGAGGTGGATGAGGAGAGGGAAGTCTGGGTGTCTTTGCTTAAACTGCTGCCCCTGCAGCAAGGCAAGTGCCATCTAGTTCTTGAATATATTTAAGTGAAGGCAGACATCTGTACAGCAGTTATTCCATAACGGTTCAACTCGCACCAAAACTATCTATGAACGCTTGTCCAGATACTTTTGGACCTGACTGTATCTCATGGTGGCAGACGTGTTTTGTGTTTGACAAAAGGTGAAAAATCCACAAACCTGCTTGTCTTGTGTTCATTAATGAAGTGGCTTGTTCCTATAGGCCTGCTGGTAGTTGGCAGCATGTACTGTATATTCATCTGTGTGATCTCTGTACGAGCTTCAGTAGCATCTTTGCACTATGCTGATGGCTGCAAGTCGTTTTGCTGAATGTAACTTCAGATGCATTCCACTGTGTTTACTACTCGCTGTATGTTGTGCTGTTTGAAAACCCTGAGAGCCCAAAGGCAGAGCAGATATGACCTTTTATTAAAGGAGACCTATTCAGCTCATTTCTGTTTGGTTTTGTTCTTGGACTCTACTAGAGCAGCTTTGCATGATTCACTGTTTAAAATAATCCTTCTTTAGCTTATATGCTGTCAAAATGTCAGATATTGTAAAGTGGCTCAATACTCAGAGAAAGGTATTTTACTACAATTGAAACAGTTTTAGAGGACACCATATCTTCTGGACTATCTCAAGAGCGCCCCCTATGAAACAGGAAGTCCAGAGAGTGGGAGTTCTTGAGGCCAAAAGGCAATAAAACATCAGTTGTGCTCAATAATGTATCTACCCATCTATCTAATTATGAAAACATTTAAATGCCCCAAGGCCCAGCTGTAACATTTAGTTTATTAAATTAGCATTTTATAACCTGCCAAGCCCTAGCTAAAAAGCTAAAACTAAACAAAAACTTGGGCAACTATTAAAAATGACCAAGCTAGCAAGCTGTAATGTTCCAGAGACACATACATTTGACTCTGAAAGACTCTTGTTTTTTTTTTTTTTTTAATTCTTAAAGAGTTGTTAATTACAACAGTTACTCTCTAAGTTGGTTAGTATTGGTTTTGTGACCTGCTAGCTTTGACAGTTTTGCTAGTTACATACGTTTAGTTGTAGCTTTTTAGCTAGGGCTAGACTTTCATTGGAGTCATAGATAGCTTTTATAGTGTGTGTGACTCAGCAATTTTGGCTGGAAACAACCTGACTAGCTCACCCATGCAGGCTAATGTTACCTTATTAAAGCATTAGCTTAGCTAAAACTTGGGGAACTAGTAAACATACTTGAACAGACTAGCAATTCAGTTTTATTTATGTAGCACCAATTCACAACAACAGTCGCCTCAAGGTGCTTTATACTGTAAAGGCCGTACAATATTAGAGGGAAAACCCCAACGATCAGGCGACCCTCTATGAGGAAGCACTTGGCAGTGGTGGTGGGGAAGAACTCATAAGGTAGTTTTGGCACAGATTTTATGATGCATCTCTCCAGGGGTATGATGGGTACACTAGGCTGGGACCCCCTGAGGCTGGGTTTGTGTTCAAACCAGGGATCTTTTGTATGTGAGGCAAATGTTTTAACCCCTACACCATGGGGGCTGCTGTAACGGTAATCCTAACCCTTCAAAGGTGAGCCTTTATTAGTCTCCATAGCCAGATTGCTAGGTTTCTAGCCCCAATTAATTCATTATGAAAGTAAAACAGTTTGTTTTTATAAGGTTATAAAAACCCTGTAAATAAAGATTATGATCTATATTGAAAGGACATCGACCACTTGGCAAAAATCAGGACTCGTGTTCTTGAGTATTTAGAGATGACCGTATTAGGGATATCCACTAAGTGACATCTGTAAAAACCAAGAGGTAAAATAAACTGTCAGAAACTGTTCTAGGGCAGTCTAAATCCTGAACTTTGGGTTTATGTTTAATATCAGCATCCATAATAGGACCCCTTTTAAAGAGTTACTGAGCTGCTGTTTTCTATTATCTGCCTGCTAACTGGTACAAACTGACACTGTGCCTGTCTGTCCCAGTAACAAAGATGGAGTGTGAACTCTCAGCCAGCAGGGGGAGACATGAAGCTGGAAAACATCAACAAAGGACACAGACACTAATTATTTCCTACAATCTTTAATGAGCTTTTCCAGTTTGCTTTGTGATGTCTACACATTAGCCTGCAGCTGATCATAATACAAATAATTTTTTTAGTCATTTCAGATGCAATCAGAACGCTCATACATTAAAAAAAAAAAGAACATAAAAAGCAGAATAAAGAGATCTCTGACGCATTTATTTGTGCTTGTGGCTTGTTTCATTCTGACATACAGTAATCCTTCAGTCTCAAGACAACAAAGAGGAACGCTGAGTGACATCAGCAGCGCTCACACAAAGCGCGCTGGCACACGCCAAGGCCGCCGAGTGACAAGAGAACAACAACAGCTTTACAAAAACGACACGACAGTTACAGCATAAGTCTGATGGACAATGGTCCAATCGAGCATCTGCACCAAAGTGACGTCAAATCCATCTGCTCTGCAGATTCAACCAGCTCCAAATCTCTCTTATTCTCAGAGTAGACAGACTCGTCAGATTCAAGCTTATTTATTTTTACAGCAGCTCCAGTCGCCTGACATCAGTCTGCTCGTTTACAGTGTGGCGTTCCAGTTTTAAAGGACGACAGCACGGCCCAGCCTCCCCACACACAAAGGCCTTTGTGCTGACAGCAACAACAAACACACACAGTGTGGTCCCGTTCGGGTCTGGCACCTAAAAATAAAACCAGAGGAATGTTTTCTCCGGAGGTTAAGAGCTGCCACTTTCTCTGAGGTCAAGTTTTGTTGTCGGTGACAGCCTCGGCTCGCTGACAGTGAAATCATCGTCATCATCCCTACTTTCTCATCATCACCTCTCCACAACTTAAAGCAACCATCAGGAAATACTTCTTCCCCCAAAACACCTTCTTCCCAGTCTCACTCTTCCTGTTTAATCACCTTCCTCCTCTCTAAAAACCATCCGACACCTCTCTGTTTCCACACTTCACTTCCCAGAACCACCTCAAAGACCAGTCCTTGCTTTCATCGTCTGATTTTAAATAACCCCTGAATCACCCAAATTTCTGTTTATAAGACACGTGAGCGCATTATTTACATAAAAAATAGAAGTCCAGCACATAAATAATAATAACAACAATAATAATAATAATCAGCTTGTGAGAATAACATTAAGAATAGAAAACGAAGAGCGAGCAGCAGCCCTGAGATGAAATCTTGAGGCACCCGGACCTGCAGAGGACTGCAGGAGCTCTAAGGCAGGCTGAGGCTCTGTGAGGGACTGAAGCCTCTCAGGTTCATAAACTAAGTGCTAAAGTTTCTCCTCTAAGAGGAACTCGCAGCTCAGGAAGGAAATCGTTTGATTAAGTGCAGCCGCGGCCGACTCATCCCTTTTATATTTCATGTTGTTACAGTTTTAAGTGTCCATCTCACTACAGCACACTTCAAGCCAGAAACCTCATAATAACCTAAATACAGATTAACACTGAAAGGTGGATGGTTAGGTTATTAAAAAGGAGCTTTCTCTAAGACTGTGAGCTACATTTAAACCCTCGATGTGCAGCGCACATAGAGAAAACCAAAGTTTGACATTAAGTTAAAAGGCAAACATGCAGGGAAGCCTTTCACAAGTGGATACAGGTACCAAAACGGTCCCTTTTTAGCCACCTGAACACTAAGATGCTGGCCTTTTTCAAAAAAATGATTCTAGAGTCAAATCTTTCACTTTTGACCATGCAGAAGTCGACTTTAGAAGCTTCTGTGTGGCATACCTAAACTTTTTTTCAAAATAATTTGCTGACAGGGCTGTGGGAGTTTAGATGTAGTCGAGGTTTTACTCACTGATAACCCAACTTTGGCTCCAAGAAGCCTGACTATAAAATATGTATCATGATAAATGCTTCATTGCAGATTATGTTATGTTTAAATTGTCTTTTTTTGGTTAAAAACATGAGCGCTCTGAAGAAGTGCTAAACTTGTAAATTTGCCTTCCTCACAGAGAAAACCATGGAAATTAGAACTAAAACAACAACAAAGAACCCTGGTGGTAAAATATTGGTTTACTTAGCTGGAAATAGAAAAATTAAGTTTCTAGATAAACACACCAATTTTGAAGGATTTACCTGCTGCACTAATAAGGAATGTTTGGTCCAAATGTGGCCCACGTCTGGCGCTGACTCAGCCACAAGTCCACCTTACACAAGCCAGATGTTAAACAACCCTCACCCTGAACTTGCTTGTGACTTCTGGGCCACCTCAGGCCCACACAGCAGTTTCCATAACTGAGCCATAAGTGCCAAAAGCAGGCCAGATCAGGCCCGAATGTGGCTGCTATCTGACTTTAATGTCAAAGAGAAATTACCACAAAGTGGGCCACGGCGTGTTTTATCTGCAAACACAAATCTGAAACTGGTTCCCATAATGCTGCTGCCCTGCTGCCTCTTTTAAACATGCAAATAAAAAGACATGATCTCACTTCCTCATAGCAGAGGCACTTATCTCTACATCTCACTTTTCTGTTGAACCACAAGTGCAACAGAATGTGGTTCCGGGTGATTTAACTTCCCACCGTTACGGCAAAGAATTCAGAAGCACCAGAAGTGTTGCATAGATTTCCCTGGAAGTCCTCTGGAGGGGCCTTCATCAGCACAGAGTGGGTTTAATGCAGCCCACTGGACGCACATCGACAGTGACAGGAAATTAAATACTTGAGGTTAAACACACCACATTAACTGAGACGTACTGTACAGTTTGAACAGCGACACATCAGAGTTTAGCCGGTTATCTTTGGTTTGAGGGGATCAGTATAAACACAGACTGGTGAGTGGTGACCGGCACACTGCTGGTTTCCAGGAGGCTTAAAACAATTTAAAAGCTCAGAGGAAGAAGCGACCGCCGCTGCCTCTTCATCTCCCTCTTATTATTTTTTAACTTCAAAAGTCACCGTCCACAGCAGCGAGCGTCTCCTCCTCGAAGCGAAACCTTTTGGCGTGTGAGTGGGGCGAGTCCAGGAAGTTCTCCTTGTCTTCAGGGTCTTCGGGGGGGGCCGCCCACTTGGTGCCGCAGCTCCTGTCACGGATGGTGCGGACGGCGGCGGCGGGGTCCGGGCTCATGCAGATCTGCGGCTGCTGCCACAGCCAGGGGTGACTCATACACTCGGCGGCACTGGGCCGGTCCCTGCGGTCAAAACACAGACACTCCGACAATTAGACATATGCACGGTGACGGTGGAAATTTCAAAACATGGCAAAGAGATCTAAAGCGCTGGAATCCGATGGTGGCACGTGCTGCTGTTTCACTGGACACTTTAAGACAATATAAACCTCTCCATGTTTTTCTTAAAGCAGCTCAGAGAAAACAGATTTCTTCTTCTTCTCCTTTATAGATTAACATCGTGTTCATCAGCAGGTTCTTCCTGACATGTATACAGTTTTTAGAATAGGTCAGGAATGTGCTCAGCTCGCTGCCCGATGAGTGTGAATCCTTCACACCCAGTGCAAATGCTCTAAAATAAAACATGACGTGACTTGGAAAAACATCTGTCATGATTCTGTTCACAGCTGCACACTAACATTTTCATTTTCATCTTTCTGTTATGTGGAAGTTCGAGCTTCGTTCACACACACACACACACAGACACACACACACACACACAGAGTGTCGTTTACTCACTCGGGCACTTTGACCAGCAGATTGCGGATGAAATCCACGGCGAGCTCAGACACCCTGGAGAAGGCCTCCCTGCTGTAGTCCACGTTGACCTGGGACACGTTCAGATACGTCTCCTGCTTGTCGTCCCCAGCAAACGGAGACTCGCCCGTCACCAGCATGTAGGCGATAACGCCCACGCTCCTGAGAAACACAGACAGGACCCGTGAAAACACTGAGTCTTAGAAAAACAACAAAAAAACATGCTCTGTTCTGATCATTTTCGCCACCACCGAAGTGGTGAGCATTACATTTACACCCACAGTGCCAAAGATCACCTTCACTTTCAGTTCCAGTTTGTGATGTTTTTCTAATGAAGTCCTGTGTCCTAAGAAGTTTGTCCAAAACTATCAATTCTCTTTCAAAATCACCACAAATAAACTTTAATATTTGACATTTTCACTAGAAAAGAATCGTCCCCAAATTCAGTCACAGCTCCACAAATATGAGGCCAAAATGAACAACGTTTGGTTCTGTAGATTTGAGACACTTCTGAGAATTGTGACAAATAATAATCTTGTTGTCTCTGTCACCGTGCCAGAGTGAGCTTTGGAAAACTTCAGGAAGAACAGACACTTTTCTGCTGTACTATAGGCCCATCGATGGGAGAATGAGATCATCCTAAATCAAAGGCTGAAACTTGTCCATTTCTTTCTGCTGCTATTAAATATGACGATTTCATTCACCAGTTTCCAAATTGTTAAGGGGTCAGCACCCTCCACGCTCTCTCTGAGATAAGCTGAGCACGCCTGTTTTGTTGTTAAAAGCCCAGGAGCCTGTCAGGTTTAAGCATCGAGGAATTTTTACCTCCAACAGAGAGCTTTGTTAGCTGGATTAGTCTAGAAGTTATAGAAAAAATTTGGTTTGGCCCAACTTAGAAACGATTAACTTTTGGAGTCTACCAAGATCTGGATCAAGGGGTTTTTAGAAGGATTCTTCATCAATGGAGAAAGGACAAAACTGGACATCTTTTTGTCATATCTTCACAAATAGAAACTGAAATTAGGAGACATATTCCTGATGTTCTCGGTAAAGAAAATATCACAAACTAATCTGGATCCAGATATCTTCAGTTTTTAAAAACTCATTAACATTTTATTCTCCTGGTGGAACAGCTTACATTACTTTCTCGTCATGCTGGAAGTGATAGCTGCACCTCTGCTTTTCCATTTCTGGACAGTGCCCTAACCTGACCCGAGTATGATGTTAAATAACCCTCCACCTCCACACCCCTGGGCCGGCTGCAGCCACAGGTCCTACCAACCCTCCAAACTGTAAATTAGACAGAAAACAGCCTCATAAAAATGTGTCAGGACTAAAGACTGTCAACTGAAAGTCTGCCACCAATGGCTCACCAAATTTAAGGGTGTAAAGGGTTAAATCAGACCCAGTTTTGCACAGATGGACTCACCAAAGATCAGTTGCTGTTGTGATTGGCTCATAATTGAGGATCTCTGGAGCTGAACATGAAAAAAGGAGAAAAAGTACAAGTCAGCTGTCACTCAGCACTGCAAGAACATCTTTGTGTAATTTCCTGGATTATTTCATGACTCATGGCCTTTCTTTCATGTATTTCAGGTGTGTCATTGATCTGCTTTAAGTCTTAGAGAAAGTGGTACAGTCAGATGTACATGTTAAGTAAGAATGGATTAAATGCAGTGATATATGAATGATAGTCTTCTATCCATACATGTGAAATGTTTGTTAATAAACCAAAAAGAGGCCACAGTTGAGTGTGACGTCTGTTGCCGCCTTCGTTTTATGAGCGCCACCTTACCCACATATTCAGGTGTGCCAAGAATCTCTCTGAGCTCTCCAACTGCACCCAGTCTGCGTGCCAGTCCAAAGTCCACAATCTTTATGTCGCCTGGAGGCGATAGGCCTGTCAGGAGGATGTTCTGCGGCTGAGAGAGACACAGAGAGGGAACACAGTGAAAGCAGGAAGTGCTCAAGGGATAGAACTGATTTCTGATTGCAAAATCCACCTCATGATGAATGGTGTTCCTGCAGAGGGAACACTATTATTTAATTAAATATACTGACTGTGTAACCAGGACTATTATGTTATTGCACCACTCTCTGCAAAACAGGGTGAGAACATTTGGTTTGTTTGGTAACACTGTTTATTCAGGGTGTCTACAGGTATAAACCAGACTTTTTAATTCCACTTTAAATTAAATTTGAGACAAAGTATTATTTGACTTTTTTTTTTTTTTAAATTGCCTTTTATGGTTGAA